>MU227387.1:1322971-1333063 GCA_018584345.1 Thuja plicata | reverse complement strand
ATGTAGGAGGAACATCCTCCCTATTCTTCCTCTCACATTCTAACTACATCCCCCTTTCTCTCAACCCCTTCAACCAAGTCAATAGTAACCCTAGGATCTTCCACCTTTCAATCTCCACCCTAGGATCATGCCACCTAAGCTTAGGTCCTCCAAAAACCTATAAAAGGAGCCTCATTCCCCTTTTGTGATCGAATAGTGAATAGGTAATCAAGCAATCAAGAAATCAAGCATTCAAGCCTTCAAGCATTCAAGCAATCATATTCAAAGCATTCAAGCATATCACATTCAAGCATTCAAGCATTTCCACACCATTCCATCATCCATTTAGTTGCATTTTTGCATTACATTAACTCAAATCTCCACACTTTGGTGACATCTTGGCTAAGGAGCTTCATTGGAATTCTGAGAGCTCAAACATCAAGAAATCAAAGATAGGAGGACAATGGAGACAAGCTGCAAAGAGTAGGTGAAGGTAAATTTTGTTCTTTTACTTCATTTGATATTTGTATTCTTCATTGGGTTGCATTTAGATAGATTTACTGGCTTATTGATAGTAGTATTTTGTTTATCATAGTTGACATCTATTTTTCATACAACTTGCTAATTCCATACAAACTTAGTTTTCATCCCACCTTTTATGGTGTCTAGAATAGGAGTACAAATAGCACTAAACTTCTTAATAGACTTTCTATAATATTGAGCTAAACCATGAAATCTTTTCACCTCTGTTGAAGATTCGGGAGTAGGCCCATTGACTGTGAATTCCACCTTTCTTGTCTATCCATCTTGAGGTTTCCATGAGACAACACAAACCCAAGATATACTAACTCCTGTTTTAGGAATTCAAACTTGTCCAAATTGATGATCATCTTTTCTTCATGCAGCCTCTTGAAGACAATTTGTAGATGTTTTAAGTGTTCCTCTTTAGTCTTACTAAATATTAGGATATCATCCAAATACACTACAAAAAAATTACCAATGTAGTTAGGTTGAGTAATTTGTTCATCAGCCTCATGAATGTAGATGGGGCATTAGATAGCCCAAATGACATCACAAGCCATGCATACAAACCTTCTGTAGTTTTGAAGGTAGGTATTCCATTCATCTCCCTCAGTGACCCTAATTTGATGATAACCACTCTTTAGGTCAATCTTTGTAAAATAATTTGCTCCTCATAAACAGTCCATTAGGTCTTGTATCCTAGGAATAGGAAACCTATACCTAATGGTGATTTAGTTAATGGCTCTGGAATCATTTCATAGCCTCCAATTTCCTCCCTTTGTGGGTGCTAGGACAATGGGTATGACACATGGGCTTATACTTTTCCTAATGAGGCCTTGGTTTAGGAGCTCTTGGATTTTCTTGGCAATTTCCTCATTTTTTTGAGGGTGATCTTATAGGTAGCTTTGTTAGGAAGGTTAGCTCCTAGGATAAAGTTAATTAGGTGACTAATTTCTCTCTTAGGGGGTAGGATTTCTAGTTGTCCATCACTGACAATGTCTATGTACTCGTCAAGTAACTCTTGTACTTCTTTAGGAATCTCTATCTTCTTTACTGTCTTTTCTGCATCTTCTTCCTTTGGCTTCAAAAAAAAATCATATGCTACTCCCTCTCCTTCATTTAGAGCTTCTAGGAACTCCTTCTCACTCACCAATAGGACATTAGGTCCTCAATTCTTTACTTCTCCTTCTTCCAAGAGTGACTAGATTTTGAAAGTCACACCATCCTTCTTGAAGGAATATACATTCTTAGCTCCATCATGCATGGCTTTTCTATCAAATTTCCATGGTTTTCCAAGTAAAAGGTGACATACATGCATAGGTAGGATGTCACACAATACCTTATCCTTATACCTTCCAATTGAGAAATCCACCCATTCTTGTTTATTCACAAGGACATTTCCTTTGTTCAACCAAGTAACCTTGTATGGGTTACTATGTGGAATCCTCTTTCATCTTTAGCTTACCAACTGCCTCCTCTGACACAATGTTGTCAGTAGACCCTGATTCTATGATGAATCTATAAAATTTACCCATCATCTTACACTTCACTCTGAATAACTCTCTCCTCTGGCTTGGCTCCTCTTTCACTGGTTCTTTGATCAGTGTTCTCCTTATCATCATATTTTCTCCTTCCTCCGATTCCAGGGGCACCTCAGGGTGTCTGTTTCCACCACTAGACTCCTCTTGCACAAATTTCACTCTCTTGTCTCCTTCTTGAAAAGTAGATCCTTTCTATGGAAACCTATAGGCAGGATGTCTCATTTGATTATAGTGATAACATTTCATTGTTGCAAAGTAGGAACCTCTTCCTTGACTATTACCTCTTCATCTCCAATTTGTATTAGAGCCTCTTCCTCTATTCTAGTTTCCTCTACTTGAAATTCCCTCTTGTTGTTCACTAAGTTTAGTCTCTCCTTGAGTCTTGGACTCTGAACTTCTACCACCATATCCACTTCTTTTTCCTCTGTTATCTCTTCCTCTACCTCTGCCTCTGGTATTACTTGAGTCTTGTTTATTTTCTCAATTTCTCTTCCACCTTTATGGGAAGTTGGTGGCATCTCTGAATAGTGGTAGGAGTAAACAAACTCAATTCATCTTGTATAGTCCATTTAAGACCATTAAGGTATCTAGTTACCTTCACACTTTCCTCATCTGCAATTCTTGATCTCATGCATAGCCTTTGAAACTCTTCAGTATAAGAGTCAACATACAAGTCTTTTTATCTAAGACTTTTTCTCCTTTTATACAACTAAATTTGATAGTTTTCAGGTATATAAGCTTCTCTGATTTTGGCTACCATATCCTTCCAAGTAGCAATGGGTCTCTTTCCTTCCTTCTCTCTCTCATCTTGGATAAATTTTGACCAAGTGAGTGCAGACCCTCTTAGTCTAGCCTTTGCCACTTTCACTTTCTGAGCTATAGTTATACCATCACATTCAAAGTGATTTTCTAGTCCAATCCAATCTAGGACTATCTCTAGTTCCATATTTCCAGTAAAGATATGAACTCCTTCCAATGCCTTTCCACTCAAAGCTTTTAGTGCTTTCAAGAATGGTTCTTTAGTGAGGACAGGGTCAGCTTTAGGGACCTCATCATCCAAGGCAATCTCTTTACTCTTTCCTTCAACTTTATCTTTCAATTCCTCAGTCTTTTCCTCCACTTGGTTCACTTTGTGTTCCAATCTCTCTCTAAGAAATATATTCTATTCTTATTTCTCATCCAATTTCTTTGCCAACTCTACATTTGTTAGCATTATAGACTCTCCTACTGACTCTTCTGGTTGGAACATTCACCACAAGCCGAATATTATTGGCTCTGATATCAATCTGATAGAAATGCTCAAGGTGTGCTTGCACAAGCCAAATATAGGAATCTATTGTTCCTATCCTTCTCAATATCCTATCCTTTCTCCTAGGATCTTCCCATCCCTTTCTCAACTAGCCTAGGACTTCTCCAACACAACACTAAGAGTTGGTTACTTTTGTGCTTCACCTTGGGGTAACTATCAACAAAATGCTCCTCAATCCTTCACTCCTTCTTGAATGTCTCCAAGTGCAATTTAATCTTCTCCTCATCACATGTGTTGTAGAGGGTGAAATTATTTCTAAGGAAACTTCGTGCCTCCCATATAATCCCATTAGAATAGGAAATCAATGTTTTTTCAAACGATCTCAAGACAATCTATGGATTTGGTCAATTAGCCCTAATAGGTCAATTAGCCCTAATCAGTGATTTTTTCCCACTTATCTCACAAAAATACCAAAAAAAACTTAAAAAAATTAGATATTCAGACACCCTTTTCTAAGACATTAAGGATTTTGGTGGTCTTAGAGTTCTAGGGCCCCCATATAGTAGGTTCCTAGAATTCAAGGCTAATAGGGAAAATAGGGCTATTTTGTACAGTCTACTAATTTTTGCTTGGAAATCTATCTAAATGGATTGGCCAATGCCTAATCTCCCTAGGAGGTATCTATAGGACCTCTATACTTGTGAAACTATTCTTGTTCCATTCTCCCAATCTTTCCCCTACAATAAAACACCATTAGATCACTGTCATGCACCTAACCAGGTACACTGAACTTGCCCAGGGCATGACTTTAAAATTAGCTAGCTTTCTCTTCAGACATCCTCCATCCTTATGTACACTATACAATGGATTCCCTTCCATATCCCTCTAGTCCGTGATGATTTGCATGGTGGAGATCTATGGGGGAGCCATGTTTCCTAAAACTGCTTAAACAACATCGATAACTATGCTACTAATAAATCAATTTAACATGATAATCTACTAAGCTCAAAACAACTTCAAAGATAAACAAAAATTTCTTCAAACTACCTCTACTACAAAAATACAACACTGGATCTCAACATTCAATCCATCTACTAACTCACAAACATCAAAATGATCGACTGTATGCTAAAACTAGTAACAGAGCTTCTTCTTGCAAATTCAAATCACTCATTACATCAATCTCCCTTGGGAAATGGGATCCTCCATGTCTAAATATTCCTTCCCCATGATTATACGTCATTACATCAACTAACCACCATCATTCTTTGAAAAGAATCCAATGATGCAAAATGTTGTCATGCAACTTTTAAAGGTTGCAAATGTTGTCATGCAACATTTTGACAACTTTGCTTAAAACAAATCCCAATGACCTCTAATATAACTAGAATGATGTAAAAAATTCTTAGAGGCCTTTTTAGGAACATTTCTAGCCTAGCCTAAGCCTTGAAGGCTTTTGGACCCATTTTCCCATTTTAGGGTTAATCTAACATTAACCACTAACAAAGCATTAAACATCTAGGTTGGATTGATCCTAGACAAATCCACCTAGGAACACACTTGCAAGACCTTCTAAAGTCAAAACTAAACTCTACTAACTTGGCTAAGGTCAGTACAAGCACAAAAAAAAACTATGATAAGGGATTAGCCTAGGTGTTCCTACACCACATGGCCTCACACTCTTAAAAATATTCTAGCAAACATTCCCACTTGACCTCCCCTTCTGACCTATGGTCCTCACTTAAGCCTTTTGAGCTCCAAATTATGAATTATTTGAGGACATCCTCCCTCTACTCCATTGCATTCCAGAAACCTTCATCGTCATGAATTCCCTTCCTTAGAATGAAAATCTCAATCAATACATTTAGTCCTTACACCCATTCATCTGCAACACATTCATGAACCACTCATTTCACCTCCACCTTGGTACCAAACTAAAATCCCTAAGCCAGAAAAATTGCCACATTATCAATATTAACCCAATATCTATGCTTCATTTTCTAAGAATTCATCTTCCATTAAAAGATCCAAAATTTGAAAAAAATAGAGAATCATGAATTTTAAAAACAATCTTTAGTTTCTTCTTTGATATCTCCCATATGAAAGCTAGTTGTTGCTTGGTTGTGAGAACATTGAAACCTGCCTCCCTGATAATCTACCTCTGTCGACACCACACATCAATTGTTTGGAACACTCTAGAAAGAATGAGCCCACCGTCACTCCTTTGAACGTGAGGAGCTTAGAAATACAAACTCTGAATTAAATGCCTACTATCCCGAATGTCACATTATTTTCTACCTTACAAGATAATGATGAAATGTTCGCATAAATAATATAATTTTATGGGATTTCATCCCACACTGAATCATCAAACCTCATCCAGGGGTATAAAGGTTCATCATTATTAAATGATGTTGCTCATTTTTATAGTTGATGTGCACCTTATAACCCAATCTAAACACATGGATAATTCTAAATTATTTAAAAGTGGTCAACATTTAATAGGTGGATAAAATATATTTATTAATATCCATGCCAATGCATTTTCCTTCTTTAAAGAGTTTATCCATTGAATCACCCTCCAAATAGAGCTTATCAAAGCCAAGTTTTATCACCATCAAGAAATCCTCAAATGCCGCTTGGACTTCCACCATATTGTTTGTCCCATCATGTAATTTTTTGGCCCCGATTATGATTATATTACTTCTAGAATCCCTTGCCACAAAGCCTGCTCTAGAGGGGCTCAAATTCCCCTATGAAGTGCCATCAAAATTGACGTTAATCCAACCATCCTCTAGGGAACCCACTTCACAACCTTACTCACTCTTGGATATGGATTAACGCCATGAAGCCCATCAACATACCATTATTTTTATATTGTTATTATAAAATTTTATTTTAAAATTTAGATTTCCATACATTATTTAAATTCATATTTTGATTTTTTCTTTCTTATTTGATTTGGTTTTATCATATTTTATTATTAATCTTATGTTTGTCAACTTTTTATTTTTTTTAATAGTTTATTACTTTTCATATGTTAATTTAATTAAGAAAACTAGAAAAAACATAAATATATTATAAATTTTTTAAATAGATATATTAATAATTTTAATTGTTTAAAAATTAAATAATTAACTAAAAATAAAAATAGATTTTAAAAAAAAATATATTATTTAATAATTAAATTAAAAAATGATCTCTAATAATTTATGACCTGCACAAATGTTTTTATTATAATTTTTAACACTAGAATCGACCCAAAATTCTCCATTATGATCATTGACAATGCAATCAACTTGACTTCTCTTGGGGAGCCCCATTGAGATTAACTTTGATGATCAATTTTTTTTTTGATAAAAGTGGCAAGTGCCACTAAAAATATATATTAATTATTAAAAAAAACTTAAAAGTTACATAGTCCTGGTTTAGGCGAGCATACCGGGAGGAATGAACCATGAATAAAACCCCCAATTGTATGTCATAAAATTTGGAGTTTACATTAGAGTCATAGAAATCTTATACCCAAACCCAACGCGACAACATAACATTTGGACGAATGCTAATACAAAATGTCCAACCAGTGAGCCATATGAGGGAAACAAAAATCCCTAACACCCACCCATAAGAAAACCTCAAAATCAATTTTCATACCATTATAAAATTTTGAGACCATGCCACTAGTGTGGCAACAAGGAAGAGGAAGATGCGACATCTGGATTGACAACAACTAAAGAGGGTCCCAACACATGATGGTCATTGAGTGAAACCAAGATAAGCATGTCCTTTAAAGAAACATAGTGAATGTCATCCTGAAGAAGGGGGAGATGGTCCTCCTAAGATGTCTCAAATACTTGAAGTGGGGGGATAGTAAGAATATCGTCCCTAATGCAAAACTTTGATGATCAAGTTTTCTCCATCGAGTGTTAAAATTTGAGTTTTTAGCTCAACCTAACCTAAGGAATCACATAAGTGGGGGATATACAACAAAATTTATATGTTCATAATGAGCATTGATATATTAAATACATCTATCTAAAAACCACCAAGAGATATCAATCATGAGGGGTGTTTATTTTAATTGTAATGAGAACACATAGGTGCTTCGAGACTAATATTTCTTGACATTTTTTAGATAGATGTATTTAAGATATCTATGATAGTATCATCAAAAAAAGAATTTTTTTTATTAACTTAGGTAAAACAGGTTTGAATTTTGTATCTTTTTTTGTTATATGTCTCTATAAAATATTATTATCCCTTTCAAACAAGGAACACCAACCTATTCATTTATATATATAATAAAAATTCTATTTATCGAACATTGTTAAAGCATTTCATATTTTTTCCAATATGCAATCAATATTTTTTCAAAAAATTAATGCAAAATTTTATATTTACAATAATATAATGTCATTTATATTTAAAGAGTATAAATGCGATAAAATTATTATAATCCTTGAAATATTTGAGTTGTCTTCCTCAAGTTTCCCCTTGGTGATTTTTTTCCTTGTTTCATTTTTTCATAATGATCATATGAAAATCGTGGTGAGATTCTAATTCCATCTGAAGAATTTACAAGTGATATATAACTAAGGTTAAAGCCTCTCTCTCTCTCTCTCTCTATATATATATATATATATATATATATATATATATATAACTTCTTGAAGTAACCATGCCAACCCACTTCATGTTAGGAAACAAAGAGGACATTAATTCCCCACCTTCCTAAGGACAATTGAGATTTTCCTTACTATTATATTTTTATTTTTATTAAAGGAGGATGTGATGTTTTCCCCATCTCCAAGGTCATGTTCATATCCATATGTCCTTACCAACTCATTCTCTAATATATTCTATGGGGTATAAACAATCCAATTTCCCTCAACCTCCATACATATTTCTACAACACTTGTGGATGTCATCATCAAATATAACTTGGTATCTTTGTTTGTCATGACATTCGACATGGATTCCTTCTAGTCTTAAATAGGTTCATTCCTTGGTAAGTGAGATGCATCCTATGCCAAATAATCTTTGGAATTCCTCTCCAAAAGTCCATTTTCTGATCCTTAAATTCCTATTCTCATCCTTAGCATTACATCTTCCACTCACCCTCAACCTCCATATGTATATTTATACAATAATTAATTAGAAAAATATAGAAAAACATAGAATAAAAAAATATAAGATGAAAAGAAGAAAAGTAAAGAAGACTACAACTTTATTTAATCATCAACAAATTACATGCTTATATAGTTGTTGTATGTTCAACCATCTTTGCATCATCCAGCTAAAAGATTTGATAACTCACTAAACTAAAACTTAATCATGGCTATCATGTAACTAGACTCTTGAAAACTAATTGTACATCTAAATGGACTCTTGAAAGTTGAGGGACAAATCTTAAGTTAGTTATTTTCTTAAACTAAAAATCTTTGTACAACTCATTAAACATCAATGTTGTTTGTCTTATTCTAACGTTCCCCCTTAATGAAAATATAATTTTGACTAACACCTAAATGAAACTTCTATTGCGAGCAGCTTAGACATGCTTTGCCACATGTGAAACATTCATTATGACTTATTCTAACATTCCCCCTTAAGAAATACTGATTGTTTTTTACTCCTAACATATCTCTAAATGTTACAAACTTTATTTTCCCAATGACTTGGTGAATATATAAATTACATTGTCATTGGATTCAATAATGCAATTCTATCTCTTGAGACTAAATTTTCTCTCTGGGAAAATGATATTGAGTTTCTATATGCTTTGATCTTGCATGATAAATAGGATTTTTTGCAAGATTGATTGTACTTTGATTGTCACACTTGATTAAAGTAGGTCCTTCTTTCTTTTGTCCCATGTCTTCAAGAATTCTTTGTAGCAAAACTGCTTCACAGGTAGTACTACACAATGTTTTGTACACAGCTTCAGTATATCAAAGGGAAATAGTTGGTTTCTTCATTGTGCTCCAAGAAATAACACCTGGTCCTATGTGTAATGCATAAATAGATTTTGATTTACGATTATCTGGATCACCTTCCTAATCAGAATCATAATATCATGTCAACTCTATAATCAAATGGTTAGTATATTCAATGCCAAAATATGTGGTGCCTTGTAGGTATCGAATGACTCTCTTTGTTGCATTCCAATGAGCCTCAAGATGATTAGCTATGAATTGGCTAAGTATGCTAACAAAATATGAAATATCAGGTCTTGTTATGGTCAAGTAGTTCAAAATTCCCATCATCTACCTATGCAATGTCCCATTCACTTTTGAAGTATCACCATCACAAGAAAACTTGAAATTTTCTTCATTTTTTTAGTAATAACTGAGAGGGGGGGTGGGGGGGGTGAATCAGTGGCCTAAAAAATATTCCAATAATCAACCCAAAAATTTAGTACCACAATATTAAGCCTCTAGTTATCTTAGGTCCTATAAGATGAATGCCTCCAAATACAATTATCAAATTACTACTACTTGGAATGCTTTGTTAAACCTTCTACTATATGTTACTGAATAGCATTCTATTAATTTACCGAAAGACAGTAAATTATCTAGAATATACTGATCAATCCAGTTAAGCTATGTGTAATGAAAAACACTAAAGTAATGACTCATAAACACATTGACACATAGATTTTTAACATGGAAACCCTATTAAGGGAAAAACCACTTGGGACCGGTAACCCAAAATTTTCACTCTTCTAAAGTGAGCTCGGTGAAGAGCCAACCTTGTTAAAGGTTACAAACACACTATTAGGTGTGACCTTGTTAGAGGATTTAA
>MU227387.1:1299015-1322908 GCA_018584345.1 Thuja plicata | reverse complement strand
TCTCATGCTATCTTCATGATCAAACTTTTTGATACTCCTTGGGATGTATCTCAATATAGAAAGGATCTTTAAATCCCGCTCGGTTAAGAGACTTTCTGAATCAATGGTTAAACTGAAACAATATGATTTGTTCACATATACAACTTATACTTGTATATTTTTAGATCTATTGTAATCTCATAAACTAATCTGATCAATATATCTTTGTTAATACCTTTGCTCCACTTTACTTCTGCTCGGTGATGTTGTTCTTTGTTGCTTTGTGTCTGCATAAAACTTTAGCTCTTTCCTCAGCTTGATTGATCAGGACTGTATGAAGTTTCTCTTCATCAGTTTCTCTTCAGCATCCTCTTTTCATTCATTCACCCACCTCATTTCGTAATGAATTAAGTTGTCTCTTTTATAGACATGATATCACCATTATTAGGTTCTTAATTTTCCTTATCTTGGCGTGATCCACAATTCTCACCAATTAGATTTAAAGAAAAACTCCTATTTTATCTCGAAGAGATCTTCTTTCCAACTGAACAAAACATCTTTAAATCCTTTACTCATCTCTGGCTTTATTTTGTCGATGAAAAAAAAGATAGCTACCATTTAAGTCCATATTTAGCTCTACCAGCTAGATATTTTTTCATTTCTAAACTCAAGTTAATTTCGGTGTTTTAACTCTTTGATAGCTTCAGACAACACTCCAGTTCTCCCCTGATTCTCTGTCAGTTTACACTATGTTTATGGCTGTCGGTATACACTATGTTTCTGGCTATCGGTTATGCTTGTGATTCTGCTCATCAGTAATGTTTGTCAGTGTTCTTGCTTGGGCATCACTGTGACTTGAGTTTCAGTGATCTCTGTCCATTGGGTTCCACTAGCCATCAGTGTTTGATGTCACATAGTGAATGCTTGTCTTTTATGCATTACTAAAGGCATAATCTTTATCTTTCTGATTCTCTTAATTCTTTGACACTTTGATTATAACCGATTAGATTATATAAACTTGACATCAATGACAATATAATCCATTAACTGATTTTATGTCTTGCATTATCCTTCTGCATTTTGGTGATCAACTTAACATCTTCAACCATTCAATCAGTTACATGCCATCGATCTCTCCCTTTGGCATTGATGGAAACATACCACATTATTGAATACTATACTATTACTAATAAAATATGAAATATAACAGTTTCATCAAGCTTTCCTAATATAACTATTACAAATTTTTGGCTTTTGGTAAGCTCAAAATAGCTTAGATTGGTTTCATGTAGAATGGTTGTCTTCAATCTTCAATCCCTTCACTGGATAGATGTAGCATCTTATGTCTCTGTTCTGATATGTGCTCTACCTTGACTCTTCCTTTTCTTGATAATCTCTTTTTCCTTTGACAACAATCTTTCCCTTTGTATGAACTCTCTCGCTTTGTTACTTGTCTCCCTTAGATGGATATTTCACATGTAATCAATTTCTCTCTCTTAGAATATTGATTAACTGTTCCTTCTGATTCTCAGGAGCTTCACTTCATGGATAATGATATAATATTTTCTGATCAATGAGATAACCTCTCTCAATAATATCTCTCTTTATGATATCTCCCCCTTTATGATAATGAGATCATCTCTCCCTTTGACAACAATGCCAAAAAAACACTTCTCCTTGTTTTTATCATTTTCCAATCTTTACATAATCTATTCCATGAGTTTCCCTATCCATCAGAAATACAATGTCTCTGGTGTTTAGTGCATACTTGTCCCTCTCTATGTATGGATGTATATGTTGTTGTCCATCTCAGTGTTTGCATCAACATGACTGACCTTCAGATTTGGTATAGGTTGATGCAACCTCCTAGTCAGCTTACTAATTGATAGACAAGGGTTGGACCCCTAGTCTCTGTCTCATGTACTCAAATGTATATTTTGGTAATGACTTGGTGAATATATCAGCTAGTTGTTCCTTTGATTGAACATATTCTAGCATCACCTCCTTTTCTTTCACTTGTTCTCTCAGATAGTGATACTTTATAGATATATGCTTAGTCTTAGCATGCATGACTAGATTCTTAGAAATGTTAATTGCTCTAGTGTTATCATAGTAGATAATTACTGGTTCAAGAATCCTCATATTCATACCTTCCAACAATTGTTTGATCGATGCAATATTGGAGCAATTTACAACAGTAGATACATACTCTACTTTTGCAGTAGACTGAGAGATGCATCATTGCTTCTTGCTGATCCATGTGACAAGTCTGTCACCCATGAAGAATGCTTCTCTAGTTGTGCTCTTACGGTCATCAATGTTTCTATCCCAATCAACATCTGTATAGACTTGTAGCTCAAATTTTCCTTCTCTTTATACCATAAGCCATAATCCTCGGTGTTCTTCAGATATCTCAGAATTCTCTTGACAACAGTCATATGTGATTCTTTGAGATTAGCAGAAAATCTTGCAATTATCGCTACTGCATGTGCTATATCTGGTCTTGTATGAACAACATACACCATTTTTCCAATCATTGATCTATATAAGGTCTAATTTACCTCATTGGATTTATCTTCTTTTTTCATCTTACATCCGGTAGCCATAGGTGTTCCAACTGGTTTGGAATCTTCTTGAATATCTTTAGCACTTCCTTGATGTATTTGGATTGAGTGATATATATGCCTGCATCTTGTTGAAGAATCTGTAAACCAAGAAATAATTTGATCTCCCCAAACATAGACATTTCAAATTCCTTTCTCATTTCATTAGCAAAGGATTTGCATAACAATTCATTTCGTCCAAAAATGATATCATCAACAAAATTTTTAGCAATCAGAATATTACCATCGGTATCTTCTTTTAAGTACAGTTTTTTATTTTCACTTGTTCTAACAAACTTTATGCTAATGAGATATGAGTGAATTCTTTCATACCAGGCTCTAGGTGCTTGTTTCAATCCATACAAGGCTTTATGTAGTCTACATACCATGTTTCTCTTGTCTGGATCAACAAACCCTTCTGGTTATTAAATGTATACCTCCTCTTCTAGTATTCCATTTAGGAATGTAGATTTGACATCCATCTGGTATAACTTGAATCCTTTAAATGTAGCATAAACAAGTAAGATTATAACTCCTTCTATTCTAGCAATGGGTGCAAAGGTTTCTCCATAGTCAATACCTTCTTCTTGTGCATATCCCTTGCATACTAACCTTTCTTTGTTTCTAGTGACTTCTCCATTCTCATTCAGCATGTTTCTGAATATCCATTTGGTACTAATGACATTCTTATCATCTAGTCTCGGTACTAGTGTCCATGTACCATTCTTCTCAATCTTTTCTATTTCTTCATTCATATCACTAACTCGTTCTTCATTCTGAAGTGCATTGTTAACAGATTTAGGCTCAAAATCACCAAGTAAACATCTAGTGTTTAGTGACCTACTTCTTGTTCTTGTTCCAGCTTTCTTGTCTCCTATGATTTGATTTTGTGGATGATTTCCTCTGACATACTTGGCAAGTTTCAGTTTAGCTCTATGTTCATCATTTTGATCATCTTCCTTACCTTCATTCTCATCTCCATTGTTCGGAACATCATCTTGAGGATTTCCTAATTTTTGGTAATTATAGCTTGATGCTCAGGTGCAATGTTCTATTGCTTGGGAGTGATACACTATTTCTAAGTTAGAGTATCAGGTTCTATATAAACAAACCTATTGCATTCCTCTGGTTCCTTTTTGCTTTCCTTATCATTAATTTTTGCAAATTCATCTATTTTCACATTTGCACTTTTAATAATTTTGTTAGATGACTTGTTAAGACATTTATAAGCCTTACTTTTGGTTGAGTACCCTAGAAAGATACCTTCATCACTTTTGGAGTCAAGTTTTCCATTTCTATCATCCTTCAAAATATATCATTGACTACCAAAGATTCTGAAGTAACTTACATTGGGTGTATGACCATACCAAAGCTCATAGGGTGTCTTATTTGTGTCCTTATTCAATTGTACTTGGTTTAATGTGTATACAACAGTACTGACAGCTTCCCTCTAGAAATTTTGAGTGATTCTTATCTCAATCATCAATGTTCTTACACAGTCAACAATTGAATTGTTTCTCCTTTTAGCAATTCCATTTTTTTGAGGTGTTCTCGGTGCAGAAACCTATCTTTTAATTCCATGCTCATTGCAATAGTTAGTGAATTATCCTGAAGTAAATTCCCCTCCTCTGTCTGACCTTAAGCATTTCAATTTCTTTTCACTTTGTTTTTATACCATAGCCTTGTACCATTTAAACATCTTAAATGCCTATGATTTATCTTTTAAGAACAATGTTGTCATCATTCTAGAATAATCATCAATAAAGAGAATAAAATACCTATCTCCATAGTAGCTCTTTGCCCTCATGGGTCTGACATATATTTGTATGGACTAATTCTATAATTTTATTAGATGTATGGGTTTTACTTTTGAAACTAGACTTTGTCATCTTACCTTTCTGACAATTTTTGCACATGATATGCTCGGGCTTAGTCATGCTTGGTAAGCCTCTAACATTCCTTTTGTTTCTTATCTTTATCATGTTGTCGAAGTTCACATGACACAATCTTTTGTGCCACAACCATATGTCTTCATTTCTAGCCATTAAACAAGCGGTGTTAGTGTCATCAAGAAAGAAAAGGTCACCTTTTGTCTACTCACCGGTACCAATCAATCTTCTTGATTCATTGAAGATCTTTGCCTTCTTATTTTAAAATGCTACTCTGTGACCTAAATTGTTCAGCTATGAAACACTTAACAAATTATAATTCAGTCCTTTTATTCAGTAAGAATTTTCACATTTTATCAGGTTATTTAACATTATGGTTCCTTTACCTTCAACTGGACAAGGTGTATCATTTCCCATTCTCACTGAACCACCATTATAGTATTCAAAATTCTCAAAATTTTGTTTGTCACCGGTCATATGGTGAGTGTAGCCACTATCTATGATCCAGACATCATTTTTACTAACTTTAGATATGAGTGTAGTTTCTACATACCTTTCTTCATCTTCATCTGAATCATCCTTCATGGCTACAAATACCATCTCAATGTCTTCTTTTGATTCTGTGTCAGTGTCATCAGCTCTATTCTCAGCTAGGTAAAAAGCTTTCTTCCCTTTGTCCTTGTAGTCTCGGGTATCTCTCTTGTTAGATTTTTGGTTGCTTCGATAATCTCTATTATCACCTCTATCAAACTTCTTCTCATATGATCTATCATTTCCTTTGTCATCTTTTCTTATGTTTGGACATCTTGTAGCAAAGTGTCCAACCTATTTACAATTGAAACATATAAGTGGTAATTTACCTTTGCCTCTCTGCAATCTTCTGGCCATTAGTGCTTCAATCTCATCAAGTCCTTGATCCTCATTATCACTGTCACTATCATTTCTAACAACATATCTATAACTTGAGTTACTTATCTTTAAAGAAAATTTGAATGCAGATTCTATAGATGGTAAGACACTAAATTATCAAATTTATTCATCTCAAATGAAATTAGTCTACCAATCAGACTATCTAGAGTAACTGTATTGTTTGCAACTACTCTCATTTCTTGAATAAAAAAAACTCTAATAGCATATATAGGCAGTAAGGTTCTTAAGATTTTACTTACCATTGTCTCCTCTTCAAGTACACCTCCAACTCCTTGGATAGGATTTACTACCTCTTTGATTCTATAGCTATACTGAGTGATATTTTCTCCTTCTTTCATCCTTAGGTCATCAAACCTCCCTCGTAGGCTTTCTACCTTTGCTCTTAGTACATTGGCATCTCCAACATGTACCAGCTTCAACTTATCCCACATTTTCTTTACAGAGGTGCAGGTTTTGACATCTTCAAACTCGACATCGAAGAGTGATGATGCAAGTTCTATCATAATGCAATTATGCTCATGCTTTACTCTTAATTTCTCAAGTTTGTGAGGTCTTGTAGGCAACACATATTCAGTATCTAAGTATTGAACAATATCATTTCCAATACCTGATAGGTGAAGTCTTATTCTGCTTTGCGATGATGCAAAGTTGTCTTTATTCAACTTGGGCACATCTCGTCTGTTCATCTTGTGATCTTTAGCTTGAGCTGTTAAACTCCCTTTCTAAGCACACAAGCTCTGATACTAATTGTTAGTAATAACTGAGAGGGGGGGGGGGTGAATCAGTGGCCTAAAAAATATTCCAATAATCAACCCAAAAACTTAGTACCACAATATTAAGCCTCTAGTTATCTTTAGTCCTATAAGATGAATGCCTCCAAATACAATTATCAAATTAATACTACTAGGAATGCTTTGTTAAACCTTCTACTATATGTTTACTGAATAGCAGTCTGTTAATTTACCAAAAGACAATAAATTATCTAGATTATATTGATTAATCTAGTTAAGCTATGTGTAATGCAAAACACTAAAGTAATGACTCATAAACACATTAACACATGGATTTTTAATGTGGAAACCCTATTAAGGGAAAACCCACTTGGGACCAGTAACCCAAAATTTTCCCTCTTCTAAAGTGAGCTCGTTGTAGAGCCAACCCTGTTAAAGGTTACAAACACACTGTTAGGTGTAACCTTGTTAGAGGATTTAAAAGTTTAGTCTGTCAGTTCATATCAGGCATCTCTATGCTACCTTCCTTCATCAAACACTCACTTGGCCTATCAATAGGTATCTATAATCTCATGCTATCTTCATGATCAAACTTTTTGATACTCCTTGGGATGTATCTCAATATAGAAAAGATCTTTAAATCCTTCTCGGTTAAGAGAGTTTATGAATCAATGGCTAAACTGAAACAATATGGTTTGTTCACATATACAACTTTATAATTGTAGATTTTCAGATCTACTATAATCTCATAAACTAATGTGATCAATATATCTCTCTTAATACCTTTTCTCCACTTTATTTATGCTTGGTGATGCTATTCTTTGTTACTCAGTGTCCGCAGAAAAATTTAGCTCTTTCCTCATCTTGATTGATCAGGGATGTATGAAGTTTCTCTTCATCATCCTCTTTTCTTTCATTCACCCACCTCATTTCGTAATGAATCAATTTGTCTCTTTTATAGACATGATATCACCATTTTTAGGTTCTTGATTTTCTTGATCTTGGCAGATCCACAATTCTTGCCTATTAGATTTAAAGAAAAACTCATATTTTATCTCGTAGAGATCTTCTTTCCAAATGGAGAAAACAACTTTAAATCCTTTACTCATCTCTAGCTTTATCTTGTCGATGAGAACAAAGATAACAACCAGTTAAGTCCATATTTAGCTCTACCAGCTAGATATTTTGTCATTTTTGAACTCAAGTTAATTTTGGTGTTTTAACTCTTTGATAGCTTCGATCAACACTCTAGTTCTCCTTGGGATTCTCTGCCGGTTTACACTATGTTTCTAGTCGTCGGTTATGATTGTGATTCTTCTCGTCGGTAATGTTTTTTGGTGTTCTATCTTGGGCATCACTGTGACTTGACTTTTGGTGATCTCTATCCATCAGGTTCCACTAGCCGTCAGTGTTTGAAGCTGATGACATGTAACTGATTGAATTTTTGAAGATGTTAAGTTGATAACCAAAATGCAAAAGGATAGTGCAAGACATTAAATTATTTAATGGATTGTATTGTCATTGATGTCAACTTGATATAATCTAAATGGTTATAATCACAATGTCAAAGACTTCAGAGGATCAGAGACATAAAGATAATGCTTTTTGTAATGCATAAAAGGCAAGAATTTACATTGTGACTTTAAACACCAATGGTCAGTAGAACCCGACAGATAGAGATCACCGACAGTCAAGTCACAGTGATGCCCAAGAAAGAAAAATGATGAGCATTACTAACGAGTAGAATCACAAGCAAACCCGATGGCCAGAAACATAGTGTAAACTGATGGAGAAGCCCAAGGAGAACTGAAGTGTTGACCGACGCTATCAAATAGTTAAACCGAAAATAACTAGAGTTCACAAATGACAAAATATCTAGCTGGTAGAGCTAAATATAGAGTTAACTGGTAGTTATCATTGTTTTCATTAACAAGATAAGCCAGAGACAAGTGATTGATTTAAAGATGATTTTTCCAGTTGGCAAAAAGATCTCAGCGAGATAAAACAAGATTTTTGATTTAAATCTCATTGGCAAGAATTGTGGATCACACCAAGATCAAGAAAATCAAGAACCTAACAATGATGATATCATGTCTATTTAAGAGACAACTCAATTCATTATGAATTGGTGTGGGGAGAAAGAGAATAGAGGATGCTAAAGAGAAACTGATGAAGAGCAACTTCATATAGTGCTGATCAACAAGATGAGGAAAGAGCTAAAGAATTATGTCGACACTGAGAAACGGAGCACAATATCACCAAGCAGAATCAAAGTGGAGAAAAGGTATAAGCAAAGTTATATTGATCAAAATAGTTTATGAGATTACAATAGATCTGAAAATATACAAGTATAGTTGTATATGTGAATAGATCATACTCTTTCAGTTTAACCATTGATTCAGAAAGTCTCTTAACCAAGTGGGATTTAAAGATCCTTTCTATGTTGAGATACATCCAATGGAGTATCAAAAATTTTGTTCATGAAGATAGCATGAGATTCCAGATACCTATTGATAGGCCAAGTGAGTGTTTGATCAAGGATGGTAGCATAAAGATGAATGATATCAAGTGACAGACTAAAATTTTAAATCCTCTAACAAGGTCAGACCTAACAATGTGTTTGTAACCTTTAACATGGTTGGCTCTTCACTGAGCTCACTTCAGAAGAGTGAAAATTTTGGGTTACCATTCCCAAGTGGTTTTTTCCCTTAATAGGGTTTCCACGTTAAAAATCAATGTGTCAATGTGTTTATGAGTCATTTCTTCAGTGTTTTGCATTACACTTAAATTAATTAGATTGATCATTATACACTAGATAATTTACTATCTTTCGGTAAATTGACAGACTGATAAATGATAAATCTATAGTAGAAGGTTTTACAAAGCATTCCGATGAGTAGTAATTTGATATACGTATTTGGAGGCATTCATCTTATAGGAATGAAGATAACTAGAGGTATAATTTTGTGGTACTAAGTTTTAAGGGTTGATTATTGGAATATTTTGAGGCCACTGATTCACCCTCCCTCTTAGTAATTACTAATAATTGGTATCAGAGCTTGTGTGCTTAGAAAGGGAGTTTTACAGCTAAAGCAAAAGATCACAAGATGAAAAGACGAGATGTGCCCAAGTTG
This sequence comes from Thuja plicata, assembly GCA_018584345.1. Classification (NCBI taxonomy): domain Eukaryota; kingdom Viridiplantae; phylum Streptophyta; class Pinopsida; order Cupressales; family Cupressaceae; genus Thuja; species Thuja plicata. Next base: position 1,313,642 of record MU227387.1, on the reverse strand, counting down.
AATAAAGACAAATTTGCATCATGGAAAAGAAGAATAAGACTCCACCTATCAGGTATTGGGAATGATATTGTTCATACTTAAATAGTGAATATGTTTTTCCTACAAGACCTTATACTCTTGAGAAATTAAGAGTAAAGCATGAGCATAATTGCATGATGATATAACTTGCATCATCAGTCTCTGATGCTGAGTTTGAAGATGTCAAAACCTACACCTCTACAAAGAAAATGTGGGATAAGTTGAAGCTTGTACATGTAGGAGATGCCAATGTACTCTGAGAAAAGGCAAAAAGCCTAAGAGGGAGGTTTGATTACCTAAGGATGAAAGAAGGAGAAAAAATTACTCAGTATAGCAGAAGAATAAAATATGTAGTCAATGCTATCTGAGGAGTTGGAGGTACACTTGAAGAAGAGACAAGGGTAAGCAAAATCGTAAGAACCTTATTGCATGTTTATGCTATTAGAGTTTCTGCTATTTAAGAAATGAGAGCAGTTGCAAACAATACAATTACTATAGATAGTCTTATTGGTAGACTAATTTCATTTGAGATGAATAACTTTGACAATAGTATCTTACCATCCATAGAATCTGCATTCAAATCTTCTCTAAAGATAAGTAACTCAAGTCATAGACATGTTGTTAGAAATGATAGTGACAGTGATAATGAGGATCAAGGACTTGATGAAATTGAAGCACTTATGGCTAGAAGATTGCAGTGAGGAAAAGGAAGTTACATAGGTAAATTACCACTTGTATTTTTCAATTGTAAAGAGGTTGGACACTTTTCTGCAAGATGTCCAAACCAATGAAAAGATGACAGAGGAAATGAAAGACCTTATGAGAAGAAGTTTGACAAAGGTGATAATAGAGAATACCAGAGCAACTGACAATCTGAAAAGAGAGATACCCAAGACTACAAGGAGAAAGGGAAGAAAGCTTGTTACCCAGCTGAGAGAAGAGCTAATGAAACTGACATCAAATCAGAAGAAGATGTCAAGATGGGTATGTGTAGCCATGAGGGATGATTCATATAAATATGAAGAAAGGTATGTAGAAACTGTACTCATATCTAAAGTTAGTGAAAATGATTTCTGGATCATAAATAGTGGCTGCACTCACCATATGACCGATGATAAAAAAAAAATTGAGACTTTTAAATACCATAATGGTGGTTCAATAAGAATGGGTAATGATACACCTTGTCCAGTTGAAGGTAAGGGAACCATAATCTTGAATAACTTGATAAAATGTAAAAATTATTACTTGGTTACAGGATTGAATTAAAATTTGTTAAGTGTTTCTCAGTTGAATAATTCAAGTCACAGAGTAACATTTGAAAACAAGAAGGCAAAGATCTTCAATGAATCAGGAAGGTTGATTGGTACCAGAGAGCAGACAAAAGGTAATATTTTCTATCTTGATGACACTAACACCACTTGTTTGATGGCTAGAAACAAAGACTTATAGTTGTGGCACAAAATATTGTGTCGTGTGAACTTTGACAACATGATAAAGATAAGCAACAAAAGGAATGTTAGAGGCTTACCAACGATGACTAAGCTCGAGCATATCATGTGCAAGAATTGTCAAAAAGGTAAGATGACAAAGTCTAGTTTCAAGAGAAAAACCCATACATCTACTATAATTCTAGAATTATTCCATACATATATATCTGGACCAATGAGGACAAAGAGATACTATGGAGATAGGTATTTTATTCTCTTTGTTGATGATTTCTCTAGAATGATAATAGTCATGTTTTTAAAAGAGAAATCAGAAGCATTTAAGATGTTTAAATGGTACAAAGTAATGGTAGAAAAACAAAGTGAAAAGAAATTGAAATGCTTAAGGTCAGATAGATGAGGGCAATTTACTTCAGAATAATTCACTGACTATTGCAATGAGCATGGAATAAAGAGACAATTTTCTACACCAAGGACACCATAGAAAAATGGAATTGCTGAGAAGAGAAACAAATCAATTGTTGATTGTGCAAGAACATTGATGATTGAGAAAATCATCACTCAAAAACTCTAGAGGGAAGCTATCAATACTGGTCTCTACACACTAAACATATTACAATTGAAAAAGGACACAAAGAAGACACCATATGAGCTTTGGTATGGTCATACACCCAATGTAAGTTACTTCGAAATATTTGGTAGTCAATGTTATATATTGAAGGATGATAGAAATGGAAAATTTGACTGCAAAAGTGAAGAAGGTATCTTCCTAGGGTATTCAACCAAAAGCAAGGCTTATAAATATCTTAACAAGTCATCTATGAAAATCATTGAAAGTGCAAATGTGAAAATAGATGAATTTGTAGAAAATAATGATAAGGAAATCAAAAAGGAACTGAAGGACTACAAAAGGTTTGTTTATACAAAACCTGACACTCTTCCCAAGCAATAGTGTGTCGGTCCCGAGCATCAGAACATTGCACCCGAGCATCAGGTTACACTTAATGATGATCAAGATAATACTAAAGATAATGTTCTGAACAATGGAGTTGAAAATTAAGGTGAAGAAGATAATCATAATGATGAACACAGATTTGAAACAAAAATTGCCAAGTATTTTAGAAGAAATCATCCACAAAATCAAATCATAGGAGACAAGAAAGTTGGAACAAGAAAAAGAAGTAAGTCACTTAACACAAGATGTTTACTTTGTGATGTTGATCCTAAATCTGTTTACAATGCACTTGAGAATGAAGAATGGGTTAGTGCTATGAATGAAGAGATAGAACAGATTGAGAAGAACAATACATGGACACTAGTACCAAGACCAAATGACAAGAATGTCATTGGTACCAAATGGATATTCAGAAACAAGATGAATGAGAATGGAGAATTCACTAGAAACAAAACAAGATTAGTATGCAAGGGATATGCACAAGAAGAAGGTATTGATTATGGTGAAACCTTTGCACCCATTGCTAGACTAGAAGGAGTTAGAATTCTACTTTCTTACGATGCATTTAAAGGATTCAAGGTATACCAAATAGATGTCAAATATGCATTCCTAAATGGAATACTTGAAGAAGAGGTATACATTGAACAACTAGAAGGGTTTGTCAATCCAGAAAAGAAAAACATGGTATGTAGACTACACAAAGCCTTGTATGGATTGAAACAAGCACCGGGAGCCTGGTATGAAAGACTTCACTCATATCTCATTAGCATAAAATTTGTTAGAACAAGTGAAAATAACAATTTGTACTTAAAAGAAGATACCGATGGTAATATTCTGATTGCTGAAATTTTTGTTGATGATATCATTTTTGGAGGGAATGAATTGTTATGCAAATCCTTTGCTAATGAAATGAGCAAGGAATTTGAAATTTCTATGTTTGGAAAGATCAAACTCTTTCTTGGTCTACAGATTCTTCAACAAGATGCAAGCATTTACATCACTCATTCCAAATACATCAAGGAAGTGTCGAAGATATTCAAGATGGAGGATTCCAAACCAGTTGGAACACTGATGGCTACTGAATGCAAGCTGACAAAGGAGGACAAGATAAATGAGGTAAATTAGACCTTATATAGATCAATGATTGGAAAATTGATGTATGTTGTTCACACTAGACCATATATAGCACATGCAGTGGGGATAGTTGCTAGATTCTCTGATAATCCCAAAGAATCACATATGATTGTTGTCAAAAGAATTCTGAAGTATCTGAAGAACACCGAGGACTATAGCTTATTGTACAATAGAGAAGGAAAATTTGAGCTACAAGTATATACCGATGTTGATTGGGTTGGAAACATTGATGACCGAAAGAGCACAACTAGAGGAGCATTCTTCACGGGTGACAGACTTGTCACATGGATAAGCAAGAAGCAAGGATGCATCCCTCAGTCTACTGTAGAAGTAGAATATGTGGCTGCTACTACAAATTGCTCAAATATTGCATGGTTCAAATAATTACTGGAAGGTATGCATATGAAGATCCTTGGACCAGTAATGATCTACTGTGATAATACCAGTGCAATAAACATTTCTAAGAATCCAGTTATGCATGCTAAGACTAAGCATATTTTTATCAAGTATCACTGTCTGAGAGAACCAGTGCAAGAAAAAGAAGTGACACTAGAATATGTTCAATCAAAGGAACAGTTAGCTGACATATTCACCAATCTATTACGAAAGGATACATTTGAGTATCTGAGATAGAGACTAGGGGTTCAACCCTTGTATATCAATCAGTAATCTGACTAGGAGGTTGAATCAGCCTATACCACATCTGAAGATTAGTCATGTTGATGCAAACACTGGGTTGGAAAACAACATATACATCTATACATTGAAAGGTACAAATCTACACCAAAAATCAGGACATTGTATTGTTGATGGATAGGGAAATTCAAGAGTATATTATGCAAATGGATGGAAGATGATATAGATGATAAAATAAGAAGAAGTATTTATGTTTGATATTTTTGTCAAAGGGAGAGAAATATCTCATTATCATACAAAAGGGAGATTTACCATAAGGGAGATAAATATCTCATATCATACAAAGGGAGAAATGATCTCCATATCACATAAAGGAGATATTATATCATTATCTATTAAGAGAAGTTCCTAAGAATCAAATGAAGAGTTAATCAATATTCTAAGGGAGAGAAATTGATTACATATGAAATATCCATCTAAGGGGGAAAAGAAACAAAGGGAGAGAGTTCAGACAAAGAGAAAGAATGTTGTCAAAGGAAAAAGAGATTATCAAGAAGAGGAATAGTCAAGGCAGAGCACATATCAAAACAAAGATATCAGATGATGCATCTATCCTGTGAAGGGATTAAAGAATGGATACAACCACTCTGCATGAAACAAATCTAAGCTATTTTTGAGCTTACCGAGAGCCAGACATTTCTAATAGTTACATTAGGAAAGCTTGATGAAGCTGTATATTTCATATTGTATTAGTGATAGTATAGTATGATAATGTAGTATGTTGCCATAATTGCCAAAGGGAGAGATTGATGACATGTAACTGATTGAATGTTTGAAGATGTTAAGTTGATAACAAAAATGAAGAAGGATAGTGCAAGACATTAAATTAGTTAATGAATTGTATTGTCATTGATGTCAACTTGATATAATCTAATCGGTTATAATCAAAGAGTCAAAGACTTCAGAGGATCAGGGAGATAAAGATTATTCTTTCTATAATGCATAATGACAAGCATTTACATTGTGACTTCAAACACCGACGGTCAATAGAACCCAATGGATAGAGATCACTGACAGTCAAGTCATAGTGATGCACGAGAAGGAAAATTGATGAGCAGAATCACAAGCAAACCCGACGGCTAGAAACATAGTGTAAACCGACGGAGAAGCCTGAGGAGAACTAAAGTGTTGATCGACACTATCAGAGAGTTAAACCAAAAATAACTAGAGTTCACAAACAACAAAATATCTAGCCGGTAAAGCTAAATATAGAGTTAACTAGTAGTTATCATTGTTTTCATTGACAAGATAAGCCAGAGACAAGTGATTTATTTAAAGATAATTTGTCCAGTTGGAAAAAATATCTCAGCAAGATAAAACAAGAGTTTTTATTTAAATATGATTGGTGAGAATTGTGGATCACACCAAGATCAAGAAAATCAAGAACCTAACAATGGTGATATCATGTCTATTTAAGAGACAACTCAATTCATTATGAATTGGTATGGGGAGAAAGAGAATAGAGGATGCTAAAGAGAAACTGATGAAGAGAAACTTCATATAGTGCTGATCAACAAGATGAGGAAAGATCTAAAGAATTCTACAGACACTGAGCAACAGAGCACAACATCACTGAGTAGAATCAAAGTGGAGAAAAGGTATAAACAGAGTTATATTGATCAGAATAGTTTGTTAGATTACAATAGATCTGAAAATCTGCAGGTATAGTTGTATATGTGAACATATCATACTCTTTCAGTTTAACCATTGATTCAGAAAGTCTCTTAACTGAGCAGGGTTTAAAGATACTTTCCATATTGAGATACATCGAATAGAGTATCAAAAAGTTTGTTCATGAAGATAGCATGAGACGTCAGGTACCTATTGACACGTCAAGTGAGTGTTTGATCAAGGATGGTAGCATAGAGATGCCTAATATCAAGTGATAGACTAAATTTTTAAATCCTCTAACAAGGTCACACCTAACAGTGTGTTTGTAACCTTTAACAAGGTTGGCTCTTCACCAAGCTCACTTCAGAAGAGTGAAAATTTTGGGTTACCGGTCCCAAATGGTTTTTTCCCTTAACATGGTTTCCACATTAAAAATCCATGTGTCGATGTGTTTATGAGTCATTACTTTAGTGTTTTTCAATACACTTAACTTAATTGGATTGATCGGTATACTCTAGATAATTTACTGTCTTTCGGTAAATTGACAGATTGCTAATTGATAAATCTGCAGTAGAAGGTTTTACAAAGCATTCTGATGAGTAGTAATTTGATATAAGTATTTGGAGGCATTCATCTTATATGACTGAAGATAACTAGAGGTATAATTTTGTGGTACTAAGTTTTAAGGGTTGAATATTACAATATTTTGAGGCCACTGATTCACCCCCCCTCTCAGTTATTACTAACAGAAGTCACACAATGAATTCTTGTCATTTATGCATTACTGAAGGCATAATCTTTATCTTTTTGATTCTCTGAAGTGTTTGACACTTTGATTATAACCTATTAGATTATATCAAATTGACATCAATGACAATACAATCCATTAACTGATTTAATGTCTTGCATTTTCCTTTTGCATTTCGGTGATCAACTTAACATCTTCAAACATTTAATTAGTTACATGTCAATCACATTTTTCTTTACAATAATTTATATTAAACCTTTGAATTAACTTCTTTGCAAACATACTATGAGTAACCAACGTACTACCATCTTTTCTCCACACTTTAACTCATAAACAATAATTTATTTTGTGAATATCCTTCATTTCAAATGCCTGTGATAAATCTTCTTTTATTTCATCATTCAGATTTGTAGAAGTTCCTGTTATGATTAAGTCACCCACATACAAAGAAATCAAAACAACATTCCCATGTTCATCATTCTTTAAATGTATAGATTTGTATCATTTTTACTCTTGTTATACCCTTTTTGAAACAAGAATTTATCAATTTTCTCATACCATGCTCTTGGTGCTTGTTCGAGACCATATAATACCTTTTTTTAACTTGCATACCAAATGTTATTTTTCCCTATTTTACAAACCCTTCAGGTTGAACAAGATAAATTTATTTTTTTAAATCACCATTTAAAAATATTGACTTAACATCCATTTGATGAAGATCCTGATCAAATTTAGTAGCAAATGTAGGACCATAAGTCTAATAGTATTCATTTTAGCTACCAGTGCAAAATTATCTTCATAATTAATTCCTTCCTTTTGTGAGTACCCTTTTTCAACTAATCTATCTTTAAATTTATCAACAGTGTAATCACCATTAAATTTTGTTTTGAACAACCATTTAGAGCCTATAGGAATTCTACTTGCAGAAAATTCAGTTAATTCCCAATTATCATTATTCATAATTGATCCATATTCTTCTTGCATTACACTCATCCATTCTTTATGATTCTTAGCTTCTTCAAAATTTTGAGGTTCATCTACACTCATCACTTGATCAGCCATTAAACCATAATCATTATACCTGATTGGTGCCTTTATTTACCTTGTTATCTTCCTACCGCTTCATTATTGGATTGAATGACTTCACCTTGACTTGTGTCATGCCCAATTTGATCATGGATTTGTTGATCTACAATATATCAACTTTCATTTTCTTCTTCAAGTAGTTTCCATTGAATGATATTTTCCACCTTTTCTTCCTCTTCAACATTATCTGCAAATTCATGAAATATAATATCTTTGTTACAAAATACCTTATGAGTAGTAGTTTTATACATCTTGAGGGCCTTATGATTAATATAATAATCAACAAAAATAAAATTGATTGACTTTGAATCAAGCTTCCTTATAGTCTCTTTTGGAATATGATAGAATGCCTTACCTTCAAAGATTCTCAAATGACTAACAACAAGCTTAATCCCAAGGAGAGATTCATAAGGAATTTTATTTGCAAGATACTTGGTAGGTCTTCTATTCAATAAATAGACATCTGTATTAACTACTTCAACCCATAAATTATTAGGGAAATGTTCCATTTTTCCTTTTAGCTACACCATTTTGTCCAGGACTGTGGGCAACTACATATTTCTTAAGAATTCCATTATCTTTGCAATACTTGACAAAATTTTCTGAAGTATATTCCCCCCTTAATCTGATCTAAGAATCTTAAAATTGTGAGTTTCTTTTTTTTTATACCATGATTTTGAACTCTTTGAAATATTCAAACAATTCACTCTTATTTATGAATAAAAACACCCAAGTATATCTAGTGCAATCATAAACAAATATTAGAAAGTAAGATGCTCCCCCATGTGATTGAGTTTGGATAGGACCACACACATTTGAATGTACCAATTCAAGATTGTCCATTTTCTTTTCATCAATCCTTATTTTCAATTCACTTCTATGTTGTTTACCCAATGCACAACCATCACAACATATGTTTTCATCCTTAAATATTGGAAGAACGTGCACTATCTCTTTCCTTTCTAAAGAAATAAGATCCTTAAGGTTTAAATGACCATGCCTCTTATTCCATACCTCTTCAGTGGATACACATGTAGAAGCCATTGCATTATGACTTTACATTTTGACACCAAGTTTATACAAATATCCTATCTCAATTCCTTCAGTAATCACATTATTGTGATTTTCAATATCTTTAACTTGGCAACCTATCTTCAAGAACTCAACTTTTAGACCTTGATGAATAATAACTTGAACTGATATCAAAGTTTACTTAATTCCAAGAACATGCATGATAGTAGAAATTTGTTTTATATTTCCATTAGATATTTGCACACTATTAACATCACCATATCCTTTTATATCATGAGACATGTCATCTCCTAAATAAATCTTATTACCATCTGTTATCTCATGAAAATTTGTAAACCAATTTTTATGACATTACATATGAAGTGATGCCCCTGAATCTATAAACCAATTATTATAATAACTTTTTTTCCGCTGAAAGAGAAACATCAGAAACAAAAAACATTAAATTTATGAAGGTTGTCATTTAACTCATCATTTCCATTCACATAATTACCTTCATGTTTGGTGATTTTAGACTCATTCTTCTTCTTTTTCCATCATTCATAAGCATAATGTTCTAATTTACCATAATAATTACAATTTCTATTTTTCTTTACATTTATTTTGGATGCTGCCCCATCATGATATTTTTCTCTTGGTTGCCAAATTTACCCCATCCATTGTTCTTTAACCATTTTTTTCCTTTAGATGGCTTCTTATATTTCACCATCAAAGATGAATCTACATTTTAAAATCTACTATCCATATGCTTCTTTCTCTCTTCTTCTTGTAGAATGATACCTGTCAAGTTCTCAAAACAAGGTGCATTTTCCCTTGCAGCCAAACTAGTAATGGATACATGATAGTCACTAATCATTTCATTCAAAGTAACTATTACTGGATCATTACTAAAAACTTGTTCACCAACATCAGTTAATTTATCCCTCAATTCTTAAACTCTTGATAAATAATCACTAACACTTTCATTTACTTCCATTTTTATTGAAAGTAATTTTATTTTTAAAAACAAAATTTTATTTTCTTTGTACTCTCATACAAACCTTTCAAAGTTAACCATATACCACTAGAAGTAGTAATGTCTCTTATATGAGGGATTATTGAATCCTTTACTGACATGCACAAGATAATCTTGGCTTTTGATTCTCTTTTCTCCCAATCCTGAACAATAGCTAGTGGTGCTATAGGTTTGACATCCTTACCATTTACAATGGTCCAAATATTGTGCCCCTCCATTAGAGTCTACATCTTGAAATTCTAATTCACATAATTGGTACCATCTAACTTATTTACCTCAGTTAGATAAGAATCTATGAGATTGACCATCACAAAATGAGGAAAAAATAAACAAGAAACTTTTACCAAATTTCTTACACTTGAGGGCACTGTCCCAATCAATACTCTTCCCTCAATTTCACCAATGAGAGCAACACTTTAGCTGGTATTATATGTAGCAATAACCTCTATCAGGAAATTCCTCTTTTTGCCAAATATTGCATCTTCAACACACTAAATAGTTTTGAACCGCTACTAAATATACTTTAGACTTGGCTCTGATACCAAATTAAAAAAAATATAGAACACCAAAGCATAAAAAAAATAAAAGATGAAAAAATCAAAGGAAAGAAGACTAAAAATTTAGTTAATCATCAACAAATTACATGCTTATATAGTTATTGTATGTTCAACCATCTTCCTATCATTCAGCTAAAAGTTTTGACAACTCACTAAAATAAAAATTAGTCATGACTGTCATCTAATTGGACTCTTAACAACTAAATATACATTTAACTAGACTCTTGAAAACTAACTCGATCTGAGGGTAAATTCTTTAGTTAGTTATTATTTTAAACTAAAACTCTATGTACAACTCATTAAACACCAAATTTATTTGACTTATTCTAACAAAGTTATGGTCATTGTCACCAAATATAAAGTTAGCTTGAGTTATCATGACATTCAACATGGCCTCATTCTAGTCTTCAATAGATTCATTCCTTGGTAAGTGAGAGATTGAGTTCTGTGCCAAGGGATCCTTGGGACTCTCATCTCAAAAAATTCATATTTTGATCCTTGAATTTATATTCTCTTCTTTAGTATTATACCTTTTATTAATATGTCCAACCTTTCAATACTTAAATAATTTAGTAGCTAAGAATTCATGCTAAAATTTCAAAATCCAATCCTCCAAAGTTGATGTTATCCTTTATGGAGTGTTAAATGAGTTTCCTTAAGTCAAATTTCACACATATATCTTATATTATGTGACCAAATTTATTTATTCTAAGGGATATGAACTCTGCACCAATTCCCCAAGTGCATGTTCTATTAATCTTAATATATCCTCTTTCCAAAATTCTTGCCAAAATCTATGACAATTTGTAAAAACTCTAAGGTGAGGAAGCTCACCTCTAGATTAGGCTAATCCTATTATGCCCTATCCATGTCGTGACCCTATCCATATAATTTTATATCCCAATAAATTTAGCAATAACAATATTTTTCCTTAGTTTTCCCACCTTGGACATGTGGAGTTCATATGGGATGGAAATGATTGGAGTCTCCTCCAAAATCTCAAAATCAACATTGCCAACAAATATTTAATTTGTCTTCTTTTCTTCCCTTCTCACTTCTTCATCTCTTACTTTCCTTCAATCACAACAAACCTAATTGATATGAAAAATTCATCCTACTTTCCTTTTGTTGATCCATAATATAGGAAGAAAAGACAAGAATTAACAATTCAAATACACTTAACCTTTGAATATTAATGACTAAGATATATTAATATTTTGATGTTTCGGTTACTTTTAAAGTATTTTTTTATTGATTATTTTAAGTTTAAATTGAAATTTACATTTTTTTAAGGAAAAATGGGCAAGCCACTAAATATATTATATATATAATAAGCTTATTTGGGAGCTCAACCGGGAAAGAACCAGTAAGAAAAATTGGTATCCTATTAGAAATAAGGTGTCTCAACCTTGGATAATTCCTATTCTTATTATTTGTTTTGTAAAATGTATTTCTTGCAAATAATGTAATTAAGTGTGATTGTACATGTCTAGTTGGCATGTTGATGTGTCACTCCACTTGATGTGTCGGCATCTTGAATTGTGTGTAAGGAGATCATGGCTGAAACGGTTATGACGGATTCCTATGACACGTAAGAGCTATTTCTAGAAGATTCAATGATGGGTGAAGACATGCAATGACATGTGGCAATTGATAAAGTTGAGTACTGTACACTCTTCCATGATCGTGGAAAATTTTTTAGGGTTCCTATTTTCTTAGAGAATTGTAAAACCCTAATACGGCTATCTTTGGAAGTTGCCTTAAAAAGGAAAGCGCATGATATAAGCATTTTTTAGGGTTGCAGACAGATATAGAAAAGAGTGTATTGTTGGTATGATCGGATGCTACTAGATTAGTCTATGTGTGTTGATTGTCTCCTGAAAGAACTTGTATTGCAAGTGTGTTGTAACCGTTGTGTTGAAGATAATACATTGTGCAGGTTTTGGAGTGCTGGGGTTTTTTACCGAAAGGTTTTCCCCAGGGTAAATCATTGTCTCATTCTCTATTTTCTGTATGCATGGTATATGGCTGCAATATCATTGTTAAATTAGTTAGCAAATCTGAAATTATAAGGATTTAAAAGAATTTGCACAATACTTTCCTTTAGAGATTAGTGTAGGAAGCTATTTCCGCACCTGAGTTTCCTTACAAGTGGTATCAGAGCCTGATCAACTTTTGATCCTAGTTGTTGGGTAGGGTTTTTTGAGCTAATCTCAAGTTGAGTGGGAGTTTTTTTTTGCAGAGCATTCTGAATCTTATTTGCAGATTGAGATGGCAAGTTCCTCATACAGTAGAATGGAGGTGGAGAAATTTAATGGAACTAATTTTGAGTTGTGGAAACTCAAGATGGAGAAAATGCTTGCAGACCGCAATCTATGGGAGGCTACTTCACTTGATGTGAGACCTGCAATGATATCTCAAGCGGATTGGGAGATCAAGGATCAGAAGGCTAAGGGTCTCATCAGACTCTATCTAGCAGATGTCGTTCTTCTGATTGTTCTTGATGAGACTACTACAAATTCTTTGTGGAAATGGCTTGGGTCTATGTATCAGGCCAAATCTATAGTGAATAAGTTGTTCCTGAGAAAGAAGTTGTATTCTTTAAGAATGGAGGAAGGTGGATCCATAACTGATCATCTCAACACATTCAATTTATTGATTGCACAGTTAGCATCATCTGGTGCCAAGATCGAGGAGGAGGATCGATGTATGACCCTGCTTTGTTCCTTTCCAGATTCGTGGGACCATCTTGTGATGGCTCTCAGAAGTACTATAGTCACATTCCATATGGATGATGTGGTTTCTTCGCTGCTATCTGAGGAGATGCGAAGAAAGACTTTGGATTCATCTAAGGAAGCCCTTGCTATTCGTAGGAGATCCAACGACAAAGGAAAGAAGAATGAAAATAAGTCAAAGAAGGGTAGATCCAAATCCCATGGGAGTTCTAAGACTCCTAGAAATTCCAAGGCAAAATCTTGGAACTATGATAAATATGGGCACTTTCGGAGGGACTGCAAAGAACCAAAGAATAAGAAGAAAGGCTCAGACTCGGCTTCCAAAATCTCAAGAAGATGGAGATGCTTTTATTGCAGCTTTGGAAGCTCATGCATCTGATGATGTGTGGTTGGTAGACTCAGGTGCTTCTTTTCACATGACCTCTCATCGAAACTGGTTCTCAAAATATGAAGAGTTTGATGGTGGAAAGGTGTACTTGGGTGATGATTCTCACCTAAAGATAGTTGGACATGGAAGGGTCACTATCAGATTTCCTGATGGACGAGTAAAGGGAATCAACAGAGTTATGCACATTCTGGGTTTGGCATGAAACCTATTATCTGTAAGTATGCTGAATGATGTAGGTGTGCAAGTTGTCTTTTCGAAAGATGGATGCAAGATGATGAGAGGTTCTATGGTGCTTGCTAAAGGTACTAGGAGAGGTACTTTGTTTCAGCTTGATGCATGCATTGCTTAGTGCAATAGTTCTTCTATTTCAAAGAAGAGAAAGGCTATCACTTCATCCCCACCATCTAAACAAGTAGTAAAGAAGACTATGGCAATGGGTTCTAATGGCAGTGCAGTAAGTGTACCTAAGGGTGCAAACACTTTGGAAGGCAAGCTTCCTATAGAAAAGAAAATGTTGTGGCATATGAGATTTGGTAACATTGGTGAGAAGGGTCTTAGGAACTTGAAAACTAAAAATCTCATTGAGGGGAGAAATGATTGTAATCTTGAATTTGATTTCTGTGAACACTGTGTTTATGGTAAGCAAAATCGTGTTCAGTTCTACTCTAGTTTTCACAAGTCTTCTAGACTTTTAGATCTTATTCATTCTGATGTATTTGGTCCTGTAAGAGTTCCTTCTATCTCCATTTCTCTATATTTTGTATCTTTTATAGATGATTATAGTAGGACTTGGATATATTTCCTGAAAAGTAAGACACAGGTTTTCAGTTGGTTCAAGGAATTGAAGGCTCTTGTGGAGAATCGGACTGGTAAAAGAATCAAGTCTATGAGAACTGATAATGGTGGTGAGTTTTTTTCCATAGAGTTTGAACATTTCTATAAAGAACAAGGAATCGTGAGACATAAGACAACTCCTTACACTATGTAGCAAAATGGAGTTGCAGAAAGAATGAACAGGACACTGATGGAGAAGGCTAAGAGTATGCTTAGTGGAGATGGTTTAGAACAAAGGTTTTGGGTCGAAGCTATGGCCACTGCTTGCTATCTGGTTAACAGATCTCCTACATCAACTCTTGTTGGTAAGACACCCATGGAGGTGTGGTCTGGTAAGAAGCCTTCAATTAGACATCTTCATGTTTTTGGTTGT
>MU227387.1:1180478-1265469 GCA_018584345.1 Thuja plicata | reverse complement strand
TGTCTGGATCCACAAACCCTTCTGGTTGCTCAATGTATACCTCTTCTTCAAGTATTCCATTTAGGAATGCTGACTTGACGTCCATTTGATATACTTTGAATCCTTTGTATGCAACATAAGAAAGTAGTATTCTTACTCCTTCTAGCCTAGCAACGGGTGCAAAGGTTTCTCCATAGTTTATACCTTCCTCTTGTGCATACCCCTTGCATACTAGTCTTGCTTTGTTCCTTGTGACTTCTCCATTCTCATTCATTTTGTTCCTGAATATCCATTTTGTACCGATGACATTCTTTTCATCTGGTCTTGGCACAAGTGACCATGTCTTGTTCTTCTCAATCTATTCAATCTCATCATTCATAGCACTTATCCATTCTTCATTATCTAGTGCAGCATTGATAGATTTTGGTTCAAACTCACAAATTAAGAAATTTGAGTTTAAAGTCTTACTTCTTGTTCTTGTACCAGCTTTCTTATTTCCTATGATCTGGTTCTTTGGATTGTTCCTTCTTACATATCTTGCAAGTACAAGAACATCTCTTTTTATATTAGCTTGATCTTCATTACCTTGCACATTATCTTGATCATTATCCTGACCATTGGTAACAACATTCTGACCGTCGGTTGCAACATTCTGTTGTTCTGGATTTAAGCATTGTTGCTCGGGTAAAGTGATGGGTTCTTCACAGTATACAAACTTTTTGTAGTCCTCTAGTTCTTTTGTACTTTCTAGCTTATTATTTTCTACAAATTCATCAATCTTCACATTTGCGCTTTCAACTATTTTGTTAGAAGGCTTGAGTAGACATTTAAAAGCTTTGCTTTTGGTAGAATACCCCAGAAAAATACCTTCATCACTTTTGGCATCTAGCTTTCCACTTCTATTATCCTTTAAGACATAACATTGACTGCCAAAGATTTTGAAATAACTTAAATTGGGTGTTTTACCATACCATAGCTCATAAGGAGTATTCTTTGAGTCCTTTCTTAATTGTACTCTGTTAAGTGTATAGACAACAGTGCTAACAAATTCCCTCCAGAAGATCTGGGTGATTTCCTTCTCTATCATCAGTGTTCTTACACAATCAATTATTGATATGTTCCTTCTCTTAGCAATCCCATTTTTCTGTGGTGTTCTTGGTGTAGAAACCTGTCTTTTTATACCATGCTCATTATAGAAATTAGTGAATTCATCTGATATAAATTCTCCTCCTCTATTTGATCTCAAAAATTTTAGATCCTTACCACTTTGTTTCTCTACCATAGCCTTATACCATTTAAACATCTTGAATCCTTCAAATTTTTCTTTTAGAAACATGGCTGTCATCATTCTAGAGTAATCATCAACAAAGAGAATAAAATATCTATCTCCATAATAGCTCTTTGTCCTCATAGGTCCACATAAATTAGTATGGATTAATTCTATAATATCATCACATGTATGGGTTTTTCTTTTGAAACTAGATTTTGTCATTTTACCTTTTTGACAATTCTTGCACATGATGTTGTCTGGCTTTGTCATTGTCGGTAAGCCTCTTACACTTCTTTTCCTTCTTATTTTCATCATGTTGTCAAAATTCACATGACACAACCTTTTGTGCCATGCCATATGTCTTCATTTCTAGTCATCAAGCAAGTGGGGTTAGTATCATTCAGATAGAATAAGTTACCTTTGGTCTGTTCACTGGTACCAATCAAAATTCCTAATTCATTGAAGATTCTTGCTTTCTTTTTCTCAAATGCTACTCTATGACCTGAATTATTCAGCTGAGAAACACTCAACAGATTATAATTCAATCCTTTTACCCAATAATAATTTTCACATTTAATCAGATTATTTAGCATTACTACTCCTTTACCTTCAATTTGACAAGGTGAATCATTTCCCATTCTTACTTTACCACCTTTATAGTATTAAAAAGTATTAAACTTTTCTTTGTCACCGATGATATGGTGAGTGCAGCCACTATCTATAATCTAGATATCATTCTTACTAATCTTAGATATGAGTGCAGTTTCTTCATACCTTTCATCTTCATCTGAATCATCCTTCACAGCTACAAATACTATCTCAATATCATCATCTGGTTCAGTGTCAGTATCTTCTTCTTTGCAAGCAACTAGATAGCTAGCCTTCTTGCCTTTATCCTTGTAATCTCGGGTATCACTTCTTTCTGATCGTTGGTAACCTCTGTAATCTTTGTTATCACCTCTGTCAGATTTCTTCTCAAAAGATCTGTTATCACTTCTGTCATCTTTTCTTTTGCTAGGACATCTAGCAGCAAAGTGTCCAATCTCTTTACAATTAAAACATACAAGTGGTAACTTGCCTTTGTATTTACCTTTGCCTCTTAACATTCTTCTTGCCACAAGTGCTTCAATTTGATCTAGATCTTCTTCTTCACTTTCGCTTTCACTGTCTCTTCTAGATGAGTATCTCTGACTAGATTTGCTTATTCTCATAGAAGAATTGAATGCAGACTCTAAACTTGGTAAGACACTATTATCAAAATTATTCATCTCAAATAAAATCAGTCTACCAATCAGTCTATCAAGAGTGACTATATTATTTACTACTGCTCTCATTTCTTGAATAGTAGAGACTCTAATAGCATATATAGGAAATAGGGTTCTTAGGATTTTACTTACCATTGTCTCCTCTTCAAGTGTACCTCCAACACCTTGTATAGTAGTGACTACTTCTTTTATTCTTGTGTTGTACTGTGTGATGTTTTCACCTTCTTTCATTCTGAGATCATCAAACTTTCCTCTAAGACTTTCTTCCTTGGCTCTTAGAATATTTGCATTACCACCATGTACAAGTTTCAACTTGTCCCACATTGTCTTTGCATTTTTGCAATCTTTGACATCCTCAAATTCAGCATCAGAGAGTGAGGCTGAAAGCTCTATAACCATGCAGTTATGTTCATGCTTTACTCTCAATTTATCTACTGTCAATGGTCCTGTAGGTAACACATACGCAATATCTAAGTATTGAGTAATATCATTGCCAATACTTGATAAGTGAAGCTTTATCCTGCTTTTCCATGAAGCAAAGTTGTCCTTGTTCAACTTGGGCACATCTTGTCTATTCATCTTGTGATCTTTACTTAGTTCTAGAAACCTTCCTTCTAAGCACACAAGCTCTGATACTAATTTTTAGTAATAAATAAGAGTGGGGGGTGTATCAGTGGCCTCAAACATTTATCAAATTTAAACTTTAATCCACCAATCAATACTTCTCCAATTATTAAGTCCCTATAAGATGTATGCCTTTGAAATACTTGAAATAAATAACTGTCTGTCAGTTTACCTTGTCTGTCCTTATTCTCCTTGATTACTGATAAGCAGTAAAACTTATTTACCGATGCTCAGGAAATATGCAGAGTATACCAATCAATCCATAAATGCATATGTGGAATGTAAAACAATAAAGTAATAAACCATACACATATAACACAAGGATTTTGATGTGGAAACCCTGTTAAGGGAAAAAACACTGGGACCGGTACCCTAAATTTTCACTCTTCTGAAGTGAGCCCTGTTAGGACCCAACCCTGTTAAAGGTTACAAAACACATGGTTAAGTGCGACCTTGTTAGAGGATTTTTATACATAGGTTGTCACTTAGTATCTGGCATCTATACTACCATCCTTGAATCACTCTCTAGACTGTCAATAGGATTTATGCTAATCTTACTACCATCCTTGAATCAACCTCCTTCTTAGACTATCAATAGGATTTAGGTAAGACCGATGCTACTATCATGAGTCAACCTTCTGGTAATCTGTTAGGATATACCTCAATTACAAAAGACTATTAAGTCCTACTCTGTTAAGAGACTTAATGCTTCAATGGTTAAACTGAAACACAATGACCTATTTCTAATGCAACTTTGAATTGTAGATATTCATATCTATTTACATATAATACCTTTCTGATCAATGTATCAATTCCATTCCTTTTTTCTTCATTCTTTTTGCTTTGTGATGCTATGCTTCACTGTGTGTCAGTGTCTGCAGAATTCTTTAGCTCTCCCTTAGCTTGATTGATCAGGACTGCATGAAGTTTAACCTTCATCATTTTCTCTTCAACATCTTCTATCAATTCACTCCCCCGTGTATTTGATTGCATTCGGAAATGAATTATGCTTGTCTCTTATATAGACATGATATCCCTTACTTCTAGGTTCTTGATTCTTGAATCTTGGCATGAAAACAATCTAGCCAAATTGATTTATGGCTTTAACTCCTAATTTATCTCGTAGTTATCTTCTTGCCAACTGTATAAAGCATATTTAAATCAATTACTTAACGGTGGTTGAATAAAACAAATAAAAAAACTAGTTAAGTCTATCCTTAAGGTCTGCCAGCTAGATATTTTGTCATTTTTTGATCTCTCTATTATGTCAGTCAATTCTGCAGTTCGTCATTAGTGACAACTTCCAGTTCTGTTGGTGCAACTTTAGTTAGCTTTGGGATCTCCATCCGTCGGGCATCATTGGATCTTTCTCATTGGGAAACACTATTTTTAGCTCGTCAGGTATCCTGTGATTCTACTTCGTCAGGAAACACTGTCTTCTGCTCATCGGGTATCACTGTGACTTTATCTTTTTGTTTACTGATGGTGTGCACTCCGTCGGTGTGGTCTGTCATTTAGCGAGTACTTGACTTTTATGCATTGCTAAAGGCATAACCTCTATTCCATTTATTATTTGAAGTCTTTGGAATTATGTATGTGACCATACAAATGATATCAAGTTGACATCAATGACAATACAAACCATTAACTGATTTAATGTCTTGCATCATCTTCAACTTAACATTATCAAAAATTCAATCAGTTACATGTCATCAATTACACCAGGCTGAAACCACCATCAACATATGGGAGGGGGACATCGATAATTATGAGGCATGGAAGGTTGAGTTAGAAGAACTCATCGACCTTGGAGAGGAGATTGTCTCCGAGTCCAAAATATTAGGAGAAGAATCATTTGATTTTGTGAGGACCCAACACTCCAGACTTGACCTCACATTGGGGGTACTCAAGCAACTAGTGGGGACTTTGTGTGATAAGGTCAATGAAGTACAATATTCTTTAAATTTATACAAGTCTTTTATTTCGAAGGTCTCTGGAGCTGATCCGTTTAGCACCGACACATGCAAGCCGGAGGAATATGTTTTGAGGAAATTTGATGAATTAATGGAATCAAGGTATCAATCCCTAGAGGGGATAGATGGAGCTAAAATGATGTGAATAACTCGCATGCTGCTCATTGGCCATGATGCGGCAAAGATGGCCAATGAATTTAAGGGAAATGTTCCGAACCTGGGTGAACAGATTGAGGTGGCCAAGTACCGGCAGTCTGGCCTTAAATACATCGATGAAGATGGAATTTCCCATCTCCTCCAGACCTTCAATGACAGTAAGAAATAGTAAATATTCTTTGGGGGCTGGAGAAAACATAGGGAAAATGTTTTGTATTCTTTATTCCTTCTGAACACAAGTTCCTGGATCCCAGAATTCTGGATCCCGCATTTTTGTATTCTTTAAAAGTGACCCATGTCCCAGTCCGCAAGGCCAACCGGTCACTTTCAAAGAAGTTAATAAAGGTTGTTAGAATGTGGATAGCTACATCAAGGCACATCAGATCGGTGAGAGGTTTTCTGACAGATGGTCTTCCCAAGGCACCGCTTCAACATTACACCTGGCACATTAGAGATAGGGCACCACTCTCCCATTTATGAGGCATGTAGCCTCAATCCCAGGGGGATCAAATTTCTTCCTTCTCCTTTATAGCTCTCTTTTCGAGGTTGATTCTTCTACTTCATCCTTCTTGTCTTATTCTTCTAACATGTCAGACCTTCTCCATCTCGAGGTCTTTTGTAACGTGGTGCAGGCAGTATCGGCCACTGGATAATATATTTTATTGTACAGTATAAAATAAGTTAGGGATAGGGTTAAATAGAAAGGTGTGTATAAATAATAAGTCTAGCCTCATTCCAAGGGTCGGCAAAATTGATGATTTTGTAGTCCATAGTTAATAGAAATTTGGTTTTCTCAGTTCTTAGTTGCAGAGCTCAATGCTCCATAGTTTCTAAGCTTTTTAGTAGTTAGATGCTACCCTGGAGTCACCATTGTACCACGCACCAGTGCTTACTGGAAGAAGTGTTAGTGAAGAAGCCATAATTCTCTCAATGATATTGTTGGCATTCTGTCTTCTGGGTTAATGGTATTTTATGCTTTGTGTTCTTCATGTCCTTTTGGTCTGATTCTTAAAGTAGATTAACAACCTTCTTTCCTTTTCTACTGATGAAATATGAACTGATGGTTGTATGTTTCTTCAGTATTTAATGTAGTATGTCAGAGCATTGTTGATGTCTTGAATTTTTATCATAACTATAGGTAGATGAAATACTTCTAACTCTACAATATCTTTTTCAGTTTATTTGTTAAGTGAATGCGTGCTTGTAGGAACCCCCACTTACTTGAATTCCCAGAGAGAACAAGTTGAAAATAACTAGCTATCCCCTTCAAAAATAGTCACATCTCCCAACCAAGCCCCGCACCATCGAGACCTGACCCTCACGTGGTTGGAGGCCTGGGGAATCTTATTTCCCCAGATAACCTTTGCAGGCAAAGTTGGCCGGTACCCCGGTACCCAGTGACAACTTACCTATGTTGGCAGACCCGGTCACAAGAGTCCTGTCAAAAGTCCTTTATTGGATCCTCTGAGCTTGGACTGCATAAAGTGGCATCAGAGATGTTGTTTCATTTCTTATGGAGCTTAGGGTTTTTGAAGATCTGGAGAGATGCCTCAAAGAAGATTGCACCCTAGGGAAATTGTAGATCTTTCTAAGGAGGTGGAGGCGAGGATAACAAAAAGATTCAGATCTGAGATGACAAAAATGAAGAATGAAACCATAGAAGGTATCAAAAATATTGGATTGCATAGAGGTCTGAAAATGGATGATGGTTATGAAGAAGCTGCTGAAGATTTTGAAGTTGCTAGATCTAGTTGAGATGATAGAACTGATTGGATAGAGAGATCTGGAGGAGACATATGTGATCGGTTGTAGAGATCTAAAGCCTGGTTAAGTACAAACTACAGAATGGAGGTTTCTAATTTCTTAGGTACATTGAAGCCTGAGGACCTTATTTATTAAATCAATGAGTTAGAAGACTACTTTGTGCTAGAAGACATTGAAGATCCTCGTAGAGTGAGGTTGGCACAAACTAAGTTGAAGGGACATGCTGATTTATGGTGGAAAGAGTTGTAGAGGGATCGAGAAGAAGAAGGTGAGATGAAGATCAATTGGTGGAGGTTGATGGTGGCAAAGCTAAAGGCTAAGTTCATTCCTGCTGACTATGAACTTAGGTTATTTAAACAATTGCAGAATCTAAAACAGAGGGAGATGCCTGTGGAAGATAAAATGAGGGTTGAAGATGAACCAAAACCTGTGGAACCGAGGAGGAGAACAGGTAGAGGTGTATTCATAGGTACTTTTTACAACTATGGAGAAGAAGGAAATCAGTCATTTGAATGTCCCCATGCATATAAGAAGGTTGGTAGTCACCAAAATGATGTGGTAAATGAGGTTGTTGAGAATGAACTTGAAGTGGAGGGTATGAATATTTTTCTTAGGAGAACTTTTCTTCCCTCGAAGCAAGATGATTCTTGTCAGAGGAAGAACTTTTTTAGGTCTATGTGCAAGTCTGGTGGTAAATGTTGTAAGGTGATTGTTGATGGAGGAAGTACTGGCAACCTGGTTGCTGAGGAGATGGTTCAGAAACTTGTTTTAAAAAGGTTGAGGCATCCTTGTCCTTATAAGATAAGTTGGTTACAAGCTGGTCATGCATTAGAGGTGAGAGAGAAATGCATGGTGAGTTTTTACATTGGTACCTATAGAGATGAAGTATTATGTGACATTGTGGAGATGAGTTCTTTTCATATTTTACTTTGTAGACACTGGCAGTATGATAGAGAGGCTATTCATGACTACAAAATAGATTCCTTTACTATACGGAAGGATGGGTAGAAGTCTATTTTGATTCCTTTGAAGGATGTAGATCTCGGTAAGAGGAACTTGAGCA
Organism: Thuja plicata; assembly: GCA_018584345.1. NCBI lineage: Eukaryota > Viridiplantae > Streptophyta > Pinopsida > Cupressales > Cupressaceae > Thuja > Thuja plicata. Next base: position 1,257,375 of record MU227387.1, on the reverse strand, counting down.
TTAGTAGAAGATCTAAAATGGTTACAATGGATGGTGCAGACATAATTATGCATAGATATGAAGATAAATCATAAAGTACTTGTGGTAAAGAGAAGCAGAAGAAGAACCAAGGAAATAGTGTGTCAATTGAGGACTTGTAAGACATGTATATTAAGAACCAGTTTGGGATCTATGTGTTGAATCCCAATAGATGTTCATCTGGAGCTTCTGAGAACATATTTTTCACACATGAGGTGTCTGATGCAGGAGCATCTTGGGGTAGTTGGAATTTGTGCTCAACCAAAAATATTTTTTCCTTTGTTCTTTAGCTTGTTTGGAGGCTATTCGGAGAACTACTCTATTGCTTTCTGTTGCTTGGGTATGCTTGTTCCAAGTTACTTTCTGTTGCTCAGGTATGCTTGTTATGAGTTGGTTTCTATTGATTGGGTATGCTTTTTTTGAGATGTTTTTTTGTTTCTCAAGTATGCTTTCCTGAGTCATTTTTTGTTTCTCAGTGATCTTTGTTCTTGAGTTGTTGATGTTGCTCAGTTTTCTACTTTCAAGTTGTTTATCCTGATCTATCTAAATTCTACATTTAATTTCCATGGTGTAATTAATGTGGAGTCTCTCATTGGGATCTATGTGGACCTAAATCTGGGTTGATGTGTTCTCCTATTAATTTTTTTATTAATTGCAGCCTACTGGTGCATTTAATATGTGTTCATTGTAGAGTGTATGGCCGACTGGGTCATTTAATTATTGTTTACAAGTTGACTTGTGGAAAGTGTGTATAAAAGTGAGTCTAGGTTGATTTTTATAGAGGAGAAAAAGACATGATAGAAGAGGCATGGAAAGATAAAGAGAGGATAGAAGAGTAAGATAAGAAGTTGAAAGATTGTAAGTTGTTGTAGATAGTTGTAAGTGGGTAGACAAAGATTGCAGGTCGCTTGGTGACTTGTGAGCACAAGTTTAGATCTGGTCTCTTCCACTTAGCTATAGGCTAGATGGATAATGTTGGATCCTGCGAGATCTTGTTGAATCTATTGATGTAATTGGCCCTAACTGAGAAGGCCTTATAGATTGACATGTTGCATGTAATTGGAAATCTGAGATAATATAAGTTGATATTGATATATCTTGTGTTATGTTGTTTACACTATGTGTTCTTTTTTTTGGTTGCAAGTTTGGATAGTCCTTTAGTGGATCCTCTGAGCTTGGACTACATCACATATGGATTATTGTTTCCTTCTTGCTTTTAAATTGGGTATTGAACTACCAAGATTGCTTTGTATTAAACTTGATCATGAACAAATTAAGTTCCCTGTTGAATATCTCAGTGGCCTCAATGCCTTCTTTCTTTGTAGAAGGGAGGGGCAAGTGAGAAAAAATTGTCCTATGATCAAAAAACATTCTCAAAACTCTCAGCGATAGGATTATAGGGCACAATCTCCTAGCTTCATTGTGAGGCAGCCTAAAATGATATGCTTTGATTCCTTATCCTTGGACCCTTTGTTAAACACTGTTCAGCCCCCTATGATTTCTCCTCCCTTATCTGGCCCTCAACCACTGACCTCTATGACTTTTTTTGCCCCCTATAACTCTATTTCTGTTGAACTGGACTCCCTTCATGCAGATATCAAATATTCTCTCCATTATCACACCCCCCATTATCTCCATTGCTAAGGTTATGGTTATACCTTCTCCTATTTCAGTTGAGACCACCAGTGGTGGGTGTAGAAGACTAAATGCATAACTATTGGTTGTTGATAAGATTAAACAAATTGCAATGGCAAGGAAAAATAATACAAGAATTGATCAGTCTCAGTCCTCAAAGCATTCTATCAGCAATTGTGATGTTGAAACTTCTTAGTTGCCACCCAAAGACTCTCTTCCTAGTGAGACTTACCCCTGCAAAATTGTTCATGAATCCACTAATCCTGACCTTATCAAAAAATAGGATCGTAAGGAGGTGGTTCACATCTCTCCTCATGAGAGCTCGGTGACTCCCTCTAATTAGTCTAAGATTGAAATAAGTATATTATCCTATGTTGAGGTACCCAGTGATGAAAATATGTGCAACCCCCTTCTTACCTACCATGACTCAGCTAAGGCCAAGATTAATTCATGTACCATTTCACTTGATGGGTTTGATCCCAGTAGTAAAGTGACCAAGGTGGAAGTTCAAGATGGTAGAAATGAGGTCTCATTGGAAATTGTCCCTTACAACCCTATCTTCATGTTCAATGAGCAAAGTGTAATCTCTAAAGTTATCAAGTGTAATGAGAAGGCTAGATCTAAATAGAGGAAGAGAGTGAGAAGGGATAGTACCTCCTCTAATGGATCTGGACATGTGTTCTTAATTAAGAAAAGAAGAGGGATACCCCCAAGCTCTACCTCCTCAAAAATAGTTCTAGAGGTTCTAAAGGACAATTACCTAAATAATTTTTGACCTTCCAGTCCCTTATGGATACAAAAACTTAATCATCATTATGGAGTTCAATTGCATACCTCGAAACATTATGGGATTGGAATCCGTTGATAGAAACTATGTTGTGAAGAGGTTTTTGAGAACATGATTATATACTGATTTTCTTATGCTATAAGAACTTAAGGATGTTAAATTCTATTAGATAACTAAGGGGGGGGTGAATCAGTTAGTTCTAGCTATCCTATAGTCCCAAATACTCCTAGATTTATATAACAACAATTTCAAACATGTAAATCAACTCGGTGAAATATGAACTATGATCTAAAACTTAATTTCAAACTCATCTACCGAGTAGCAGTAAATCAATATTGTGATTACTGATCAATGCATATAAATTAAAATAACAATCCAAAACATCCATACATGTTAACACATAGAGTTGTAACATGGAAACCCTGTTAAGGGAAAAACAACCTGAGACCGGTAAACCAAAATAATTCACTCTTCTGAAGTGAGCTTGATAAATAGCCAACCCTATTAAAGGTTACAATGCATACTATTAGGTGTGACCTGGTTAGAGTATTTATCACTAACATTTCTCCCTTGACCAATCATTCACTATGGGGTCAACAAGAAAACAATCAACTTTTATTGAGTTTCATAATAAAGATTGTTAAGTCCTCCTCGGTTAAGAGATTTTTCTGTAACAATGGTTAAACTGATACAGTAATGATTTGACTTAAATATAACTTTATTTACATATTTTCAGATCTATGCTAAGTACATAATACCTCTGATCAATAATCTCTTCAGTCGCTTTGATTCTTCATACTCTATTCTTCTCAATAAATATTCTTTCTCTATCTCTCGGTGTTGTCTGCAGAATTTCTCGGTTCTGTCTTCAACCAGTTTGATCAGTCATTCATGAAGTTAATCTCTTCATCAATATTCATGTGCACTTTTTCATGTATGATTCATAATCAATCTCTTGTCTCTTATATATACATCATAACTCATTTAATTTTCATCCTTATATTTTGTCGCTTGATCTCCATTGTTGATTTTGCCACTTCATCCTTCCTTGACAGTTGTGTTAAAAACATGTTTCAATATCACTCGTCTGATCATCTTGAATTTTTATAGCCATTTTATCAACATAACAAACATTATCAATTACCTCAAAATAATAAACATTTTCCAGCTCAACATCTTAGTCATCCTTCAGTTTGTTTTACTCAGTCAATACTGTGATGTGTCAGTGATACCTTGCTCAGTTAATACTTTTCTTGGTATAGACTATGTTTTCTTGGTGTCCACTGTTCTAACTCGGTGTATACAAAAATCTTCAATTACCGACTGTATAAACTTTGTTTATTCTAGATCTTCAATCCATACTAGATGTTTTTTACCACGATTGATACTCAAATAACTTGACATCGATGAAAACACATTAACTGATTAATTTCTATCATCACATCTGTAACTTGGTTGATCATTAACTAAATGACTTCAAACATACAATCAGTTGTAGTCCATCAATCTCTCCCTTTGGCATTGATGGTAACACAATATGAAATATGCAATATGAAATATGCAATATAAAAATGCCATAGAATACCAAAATTCAGTTCTACAACTATATGTGAAATGTTGTAGCTCTCCCTAGCTTGTACATAGAATATGTTTAATCACTACACAACATTAAAAATCACCATGCAGACTCTTCTTGCAGATTTGAATCATTTCAATCTTTTCTCCTTGAAATGGATAGATATATCATTTCTCTCCCTTTCTCTTTTCTTCTTTTTTCCCTTTAGTGGATAGATATTTCATTGAATTATCTCTCCCTTTGATAGCAATGCCAACAAATATATATATAGCTCTTTAGTAGCCGAAAATTTCTCTAGGTTTTTGGTTCAGATCAGGTACCTTGCATTGTACTGATATGCAATATTGGTTTAGTTCTCATTTTGCATCAACATGATTGATATTCTGATAAAATATAGGTTTATGCAACCTCCTAGTCATCTTAGTGACCGATAGACAAGGGACGGACCCCCGGTCTATTCCTCAAGTACTCAAATGTATCCTTTGGTAAGGGTTTAGTGAATATGTCAGCTAGTTGTTCTTTTGATTGTACATATTCTAGTGTCACTTGTTTATCATGTACCTATTCCCTCAAATAGTGATACTTTATAGATATATGCTTTGTTTTTGCATGCATCACCGAGTTCTTAGAAATGTTAATTTCATTAGTATTATCACAATAAATTATCACTGGGTTAGTGATCTCTTCATTCATACCTTTCAAAAGTTTTTTTATCCATGCAATGTTCAAACAGTTTGTAGCAGAAACAACATATTCTTCTTCTGCAGTTGACTGAGATATGCATTCTTATTTCTTACTAATCCAAGTAACTAATCTTTCTCCCACAAAGAATTCTCCACTAGTAGTGCTCTTTTTATCATCAATGTTCCCAGCCCAATCAACATCTGTGTAAAATTTTAGTTTAAACTTTCCATCTTTCTTGTACTGTAATCCATAATCTTTAGTGTTCTTCAAGTATCTAAAAATTCTCTTTACATTAGTCTGATGTGATTCCTTAGGATTAGAAAAGGATCTTTCTACAATCCCAACTGTGTGTGCAATGTTTGGTCTTGTGTTTACAACATACATCTGTTTTCCAATCGTAGATCTGTACAATGCCTGAGTTACCTTGGTTGTCTGGTCTTGTTTTGTAAATTTGCATCTAGTGACCATAGTTGTACCGAATATTTTTGAATCTTCCATTCTGAATGTCTTCAGTACTTCCTTGATGTACTTTGATTGAGTAATGCATATGCCTTCATCCTTTTGTAAGATTTGCAAGACAAGAAAAATTTGATCTCTCCAAACATTGACATTTCAAATTCATTTCTCATTTCATCAGCAAATGATTTGCATAAGTTATCATTTCCTCCAAATATGATATCATCAATAAAAATTTCAGCAATAATAATCTTATCATCAATTCATCCGTTTAAGTATAAATTGATGTTATCACTTGTTCTAACAAATCTAATATTGATAAGATAGGAGTGTAGTCTTTCATACTATGCTCTCGGTGCTTGTTTCAGTTCATACAAGGCTTTGTGAAACTTACATACCATGCTTGTCTGATTAGGATCAACAAAACCTTTAGGTTGTTCAATGTATACCTCTTCTTCTAGTATCCTATTTAGAAATGTAGATTTAACATCCATCTGATAAACTTTAAATCCTATGTAAGAAGCATAAGAAAGCAATATTATAACTACTTCAAGTATATAGATGGGTGCAAAAGTTTCTCCATAGTCAATACTTCTTCTTATGCATACCCTTTCCATACTAGTCTTGCCTTGTTTTGTGTAACATCTCCATTCTCATTCAATTTGTTTTTGAATATCCATTTGGTTCCAATTACATTCTTATCATTCGATCTTGGTACCAATTTCCATGTTTTGTTCTTCTGTATCTACTCAATTTCTTCATTCATTGCCTTAATCTAATCATCATTTGCAAGTGCATCTCTAACAGTTTTAGGCTCAAATTCACAAATCAAACATGTGTTATCAGTCAACTTACTTCATGTCATCGTGTCAATTCTCTTATCTCCAATAATTTGATCCTATGGATGACATTTTTGTACATATTTTGCAAGTACAGGTTCAATTCTTTCTTCATTTTGTTCTCCAGTTGGTGTATGATCATGATATCTAGTTGCAACATCTTCCTGATTCTCAGTTGGTGCACCCTATTGCTTGGTGACATTACCCTGTTACCCTATTTCTCAGTAATGTTAGATAGTTTCTTGGGAAAAATGTTAGGATCTTCATTGTAAACAAATCTACTATAGTCTTCTGGTTCTTTTTTTCTTTCAGCATCATTCTTCTCAAAAAATTCATCACCTCTTACATTTTCACTTTCAATGATCTTGTTAGAAGACTTTTTCAAATATTTATAAGCTTTTCTCTTAGTAGAATATCCTAGAAATATTCCTTCATCACCTTTTGAATCAAATTTCCCATTTATATCATCTTTCATAATATAGCATTGACTTCCAAATATTCGAAAGTAACTTACATTAGGTGTGTAACCATACCATAATTCATAAGGTGTCTTGTTTGAATCTTTCTTCAGTTGTACTTGGTTCAATGTGTATACAGCAGTACTAACAACTTCCCTCTAGTAAACTTATGTAACACTCTTCTCAATCACCAGCCTTCTAGCACAATCTACAATGGATCTATTTCTCCTTTCATAAATCCCATTCTGATGTGGTATCCTCGATGCAGAGACCTATCTCTTAATTCCATGCTCATTACAGAAGTTCTTGAAATCATCAGAAATAAATTCTCCTCCTTTGTCTAATCTTAAATATTTCAATTCTTTACCACTTTCTTTTTCCACTTTAGCTTTGTACCATTTGAACATCTTAAATGCTTCAGATTTTTCTTTTAAGAACATGACAGTCATCATTCTAGAATAGTCATCAATAAATAAAATAAAGTATCTATCACCATAATAGCTATGTGTTCTCATGGGTCCACATAAGTCAGTATGAACCACTTCCAAAATAACATTAGATGAAATTTTTTTCTCTTAAAACTAGATTTTGACATTTTTCCCATTTTACAATTCTTGCACATGACATGGTCAGGTTTAGATATACTCCGTAAGCCTCTCACTTTCCTTTTCTTACTAATCTTAACCATGTTGTCAAAATTTACATGACATAAAAACTTATGCGACAACCACAAATCTTCATTTCTAGCCATCAAACAAGAGATTTCTACAGAGTCAAGATATAATAGATTACCTTTTGATTGTCCTCCAGTGTCGATCAAATTTCCTGTTTCATCATATATTTTAGCTTTTTTTTCTCAAATGCAACTTGGTGACCTATGTTATTTAACTGTGAAACACTCAACAAATTATAATTAAGTCCTTTCACCCAATCTACATTCTCACATTTGATCATTTTGTTCAGCAATATATTACCTTTTCCTTTCACTTGACAAGGTGTATCATTTCCCATTCTAACAAATCCACCATTATAATTCTCAAGAAATTCAAATTTGTCTTTATCTCCAGTCATATGATGAGTACAACCACTATCAATAATCCAAACACCATTCTTGCTAGCTTTATAAATAAGTGTTGTTTCAACATACCTTTCATCTTATTTTGAATCTTCTTTCATAGCTACAAACACTATCTCAATATCTTTATCAGTGTCGGTGTCGGTGTCTTCATCTTTATTTTCAACAAGGTAACATGCTTTCTTGCCTTTGTCTTTGTAATCTCGGTTACCCCTTCTATCATACTGTTAGTTTCTTCTATATTCTCGATCATCCATTTTGTCATTAGATCTATCATTATTTCTTTCGTTATTTTTCCTATTAGGGCATCTGGAAGCAAAGTGCTCAATTTATTTACACTTAAAGCATACCAAAGGTAGTTTACCTTTATATATTCCTTTACCTTTATGAAATATTCTAGCCATTAGTGCTTCAAGTTCATCAAAATCTCTCTCATCACTGTTACTATCCCTATCATTTCTTATCATGTGTTTGTTACCAGATTTACTAATTTTTAGAGAGGACATAAATGCAGACTCAATAGTAGGAACAACACTATTGTCAAAATTATTGAGCTCAAATGAAATCAATCTATCGACTAGACTATCAATTATAATATTATTTCTAGGTGCTAATCTCATTTCATGTATTGCAGAGACTCTAATAGTATAAATAGGCAATAATGTTCTAATAATCTTGCTTACAATCATATCTTCATTAATAACTCCACCTGCTCCATGAATAGCATTCACAACCTCCTTGATTCGGTTACTGTACTGTGTTATATTTTCTCCTTCTTTCATTCTCATGTCATCAAAATTTTCTCTGAGACTTTTAGCTTTAGCTCTTTGCACATTTACATCTCCTCAATGAACTAGTGTGAGCATGTCCCACATCTTCTTGGTATTTGTACATGTCTTGACATCCTCAAATTCAACATCAGATAGTGAATAAGCAATATCTATCATCATAGTATTGTGTTCATGTCTTTCTCTCAGTTGATCAACAATCAAAGCTCCAATAGGTAAGGTGAACTTAGTATCTAGGTATTGCGTGACATCATTTCCAATCCCTGATAGATATAGTCTCCTTCTACTCTTCCATTTTGAGAATTTGTCCTTGTTCAACTTAGGCACATCTTTCTTATACATCTTGTGATCTTTAGCTTAAGTCCTTCAAAACTTTCCTTCTAAGAACTGTATGCTTTGATAGAAATTATTAGATAACTTAGAGGGGGGTGTGTATCAGTTAGTTCCAGTTATCCTACAGTCCCAAATACTCCTAGATGTATATAACAACAATTTCAAACATGTAAATAAACTAGGTGAAATATGAACTGTGATCTCAAACTTAATTTCAAAATCATCTACCGAGTAGCAGTAAATCAATACTATGATTATTGATCAATGCATATAAAGTGAATATGTAAAGTAAAATAAAAATCCAACACATCCATACACATTAACACATAGATTTTTAATGTGGAAACCCTGTTGAGGGAAAAACCACCTGGGTCCGGTAACCCAAAATAATTCACTCTTCTAAAGTGAGCTTGGTAAATATCCAACCTTGTTAAGGTTACAATGCACACTATTAGGTGTGACTTGGTTAGAGGATTTATCACTAATATTTCTCCCTTAACCAATCATTCACTATGGGGTCAATAAGAAAATAGTCAATATTCATTGAATTTCATAATAAAGACTGTTAAGTCCTACTCGGTTAAGAGATTTTTTTGTAACAATGGTTAAACTGATACAATAATGATCTGACTCAAATACAACTGTATTTGCAAATTTTTAGATCTATGCTAAGTACATAATATATCTGATCAATAATCTCTTCAGTCCCTATGATTCTTCATACTCTGTTCAACTCAATAAATACTCTTTCTCTTTCGCTTGGTGTTGTCTATAGAATTGATCAGTTCTATCTTCAACCAGTTTGATCAATCATGCATGAAGTTAATCTCTTTATAAATATGCATGTGCACTTTTGCATGTATGATTCATAACGAATCTCTTATCTCTTATGTAGACATCATAACTCATTTAATTTCCTTCCTTAGATTTTTTCGCTTGATCTGTATCATTGATTTTACTGCTTCATCCTTCCTCGGCAGTTGTGTTAAAAATACATTTCAATCTCCTTCATCCGATCATCTTGAATTTTCATAGATGTTTGATCAACATAAAAAACATTATCAATTACCTCGAAATCATAAACAATTTCTAACTCAACATCTTAATCATCCTTTGGTTTGTTTTACTTGGTCAATACCGTGATGCGTTGGTGATACCTTGCTTCGTCAATACTGTGCTTGGTATACACTATCTTTTCTTGGTGTCCACTGTTCTAACTCAGTGTATACAAAATATTCAATTACTGACCACATAAAATTTATTTATTCCAGATCTTCAATCCATAATAGATGTTTGTTACCATGATTGATACTCAAATAAGTTGACATCAATTACAATAAATTAACTGGTTAATGTCTATCATCACATCTGTAACTTGGTTGATCATCAACTAAATGAATTCAAGCATACAATCAGTTGTAGTTCATCAAACTTCACCCTTGATATTAGCCTCAAATCCATTTAGAGAGAGTCTCTCTCATTCAAAACTAGTCACTCTAAGGGAAAGTGGGGCTCAATTATCTTTTTTAATAGTAAATGACACAAACACATCCACAAATGGGGATTCTCCCCTTGTAATCATGTGGTATGGATCATCCTAAAAGTAAATGATACATAAGTTAGGATTGTATAATTATTGATAAGCCCAAATAATGGCTCATATTTACTGTGTTTTCTTTGTTTTGGTCATAGGTTTGTGTCACTTATAGAGTCTTAGGACTTGGTTAAATAGGTGTCTTGTGATGCTTTTTATGAACATACTTTCATGGACATGAACTTATCTTTTAAATATCTTTGTGGATGATGAACACTCCTGTATGATTATAACTATACAATAAATATTAATCTTAATCATGGTTTTATGAATTTTATTTTGACAATAAATGGATACATGCATTGCATTTCTTTGCTCACACTAATATCATGATCCATGGGTAATTAATGAAGTAACATAGTCAATTTGGTGCTCAAGGATATTCATGTCATGCATGCGGCCAAGGACCAAGTCAAGATGGTTGAGAAATAACTAACAATTAAAGAAGTCAATATTAGATTGAATATAACTCACATGGAGTATGTTATAAAGATTTAATTATCATTCTTGGAAAGGAGTAAATATAGGAAGAAAAATTCATGCTATATCTTCTCTACAACCAAAAAATTAATTGTGTTAGACCTTAAGAATCACACACACAACTGAGAGGGGGGGAGGGGTGAATCAGTTGTGCCACTATATCATAAAATTTTAATAAAATTACAAAATTTAATCATAGATTTGAATGATAAACATAAAAGAAATATCTCAACACAATAGAAACACATAACACCAAGATTTGGATGTGGAAACCCTATTAGGTAAAAAACCATGGTGGGGATGGAACCCACAAGATGAGTGCACCCAGTGATAAATAATATACCCTGTTAGGAGTATTACAAAAGGGTAATGCACATGAATTCGAGCACACTTCCTAGAGCTCAGTGCTCAATCAAAATTACAACAAGGCTTATTTCCTTATAACACAATTTGATTACAGATCAAGGAGGACCTATAGTCCAAACACACGAATTGACTGATAACATTTGCTAGGCCAAAATAGTTTCAATGAAGCTCACATATCTCTGAATTATTTTAGATTCCAATCATACCTCTTCATACAAAATCATGAATATCTTGTGTCCACACATTTGTATATCTCTATCACACTTCACAATATCAAATGATTACATTTATATATACAATTCATCAAATCATCTCAACTTGGTCATCAAAGGACCTAATTGCTAATAATAAATAAATTAGAACTCAATCCTTAATGCAATACATTGAATTTCGGCCAAGACATTGCAATGATCTATATCAACCACCTCAAACACGCATAGATCCACCAATCATGCTCTAAACCTTCACATAACATTACATCATTAGGTTAGCTAAGACCAAATCAAGAACACTAACACGTTACATAAAAATCATGCAACCCTATCACTTAAGCCAATGCAAGCCAACAAAACAATTATAAAATGATCAAGAAACATCAAAAAGCAATATTAAGTACCTCAAAAATCTTAGCACCAACATAAACTCTAGATATAAATCCATCTCTACACTGTCCATCAACAAGAATATCTACAACATCTATTACTCAAGAAATATATATTTTTAGTAACCAAATCATGAACCACTCAATTTGAGGACACATATGTACATTCCAAACTCACTACCAAGTTAGAAACAACTAACTCTTCACCGATCCAAAACTGAAACTTTGTCTCTTCCTAAATAATCAAAATACCAATGTCTAGTAAATATGTCATAACTCTCAAATTATCACTCTAACTTCTGTGAACTGACAATCGTCAACTACAGACATCTCTAAACATAATAGTATGATCAAAACTGTATATCTTCTATGTAGTATCTGTACCAACCAATTCAACCTCACTAAATATACAGGGAACATTTTCTTCAACAATAGAAGTATGTTGACATCAATGAAAAAAATTTAATTCCATCATATATGCATAATCTGAACAACATCTCAGCAATATCCAACAATCTCCCCCTTTGACATTGATGGCAACATATGATTTGAAAAATCTAATCAATGCTTCGAGAAAAAATTACCAACAACAATATCAAAAATATCTACAATATGATATCTCTCTCCTATAATCTCATACATAATATGTCTCCTAAAAGCTCAATTATTTTTTCACATGAATATCTTTCCCCCTTTGACATTAATGGAAAAGGGACAATGAATGCACTAATTCATAGAGGTCAAAAATATGAACAACACAACTCATGAAATACTTACCACACACTACTCCCCTAAGGAGAAACCACCAAAACATCAATCCAAAAGAATGATAGCTCTATAAGCACACTAGACTAATGCATCTCTAGCTCTAACCAGAAAGGAAATCACCCCAATCTTACCTTGGAGATATTCAAAAGTATCCTTTGGCAAGGGCTTTGTGAATATATTTGCAATCTTCTTTGTAGTAGATACATACTCCAATCTGAGTTCTCTGTCACTGACTTTGTCTCTCAAGAAATGATATTTGATAGAATATGCATTGTCTTTGAATGAAACACAGGGTTCTTTGAAATATTTATAGCACTTGAATTATCACAGTATAGAGTAATAGGTTTATCAATAGTCTCTCTTATACTTTTCAAAATTTGTTTCATACATGCCACTTGTGTACAATTAACATCAACAAAAACATACTTAGCTTCAGTAGTAGATTATGATATACAATTTTGTTTGTTACTTTCCCATGAAAATAATCTCTCACCCAAAAAGAATGCTCCACCACTAGTGTTATTCCTCTCATCCACATTAACTGACAATTAAACATCACTATATGCACACAAAGTGAAATCCTCATATTTACCATACCATAGGCCATAATCAGTTGTTCCCTTCAAGTATATGAATATCCTCTTAACAATAACATGTGATTCCTTCAGTTCTAATTGAAATCTAACAATAATGCAAACAACATTCAGAATGTCTAGCCTAGTTTGTGTCAAATATAACAGTCCACTGACCATTGATATGTAGCTAGTCCAATTTGCATTAGGTGTATCATCATTTTTTTTCAATTTAAAACAAGTAATCATAGGAATACCAAGAGGTTTTGAATATTTCATACCAAATTTCTTCAACAATTCTTTCACATACTTGGACTGAGAAATGAAAATACCTTTATCTGTTTGTGTAATTTGTAGTCCAAGAAAGAAATTCATCTCACCTATCATAGAAATCTCAAATTATTTTTGCATCTCATCAAAAAATTCCTTACTTACCTTGTCATTTCCACAAAAAATGATATCATCCATAAAGAATTCAACAATAAAAATATTACTATCAATAATTTTGAAGTACAAGTTACTATTAGCAGTACCTTTACTGAAACTAATCTTCAATAAATACTTATCTAACCTCGCATACCAGGCTCTAGGAGCTTTCTTTATTTCATATAAATCTTTCTTCAATTTGAAAACTATTTCATCTTTATTAGTCAAGGAAAATCCATCTGGTTGTTCAATGTAGAAATCTTCTTCCAACTCTCCATTAAAAAATGCAAACTTAACATCCATCCGTTATACTTTGAAATTCTTGTAAGTAGCATATGAAAGAAACATTTTGAAAAATTCAATTATAGAAACAGGAGAAAAATTATCCTCAAAATCAATACCTTCCATTTGATAATATCCCTTACAAACAATTCTGGCTTTGTTTTGAATTACTTCACCATCCTCATTCAATTTATTTCTGAATACCTATTTAGTATCGATCACATTCTTGTCCAGAAGTATAGGAACAAGAATCCATGTCTTATTCTTCTGAATCTCTTCCAATTCTTCTTCTATAGCTTTGTACCAACTTTCATCTTTCCATGCTTCATCAACATCTTTAGGTTCAATCTTAGAACTCAAACAAATTTCATTTATAGCAATCCTTCCTCTAGTCTAAATACCTTTGTTTCTATCACCAATAATTTAATTGCTTGAATGATTTAGCTTTACATACCTTGGAGTCTTTGGATTTGCATTTGTAGTAGACTATTGTGTTTCCAATTTTTCCCCATCTTCAAATTCTTCATTATGTTCTACCGATCCATTTTGATTCTAATTCTAATTTCTTGCTTGCACAATCTAACTTTGTTCATCATCATCTAATTCATAACTGAAATATCTAACTTGTTTCTAAAAACTCTCATCCACTTTCACAATAGAAATATACATAATATTTACCATTCTATGACTGTAACATTTGTATGCTTTTCTCTTTGTAGAATAACCAAAAAATATTCCTTCATCACTTCTAGGATCAAACTTTCCCAAATCTTCATCTCTCTTAATGTAACATTTTATTCCAAAGATTCTGAAATACTTTACAGTAGGAATATGACCATACCAAATTTCATAATGAGTATTACTAGTACCATGCTTGATTTGAACTCGGTTAAGTGTATAAACAATAGTGCTAAAACAATTTCTCCAATAGATCTACCAAACATTTCCTTTAATCATCAATGTCCTTGCAATGTCAATAATTGATCTATACCTTCTCTCCGTGATTCCATTCTACTATATGGGGTCCTTGGAACAAGCATCTATCTCTTTATTCCATGTTCTTCACAATATTAATCAAATTATCTAGATGTATACACTCCATCTCTATTAGATTTCAAAAATTTCATCTTCATACATGTCTTAGTTTCAACCATAGCTCTAAAGATCTTGAATTTGTCAAATGGCTCAAACTTTTCTTTCAAAAATGTAGCCCACATCATCCTTCAATAATCATAAAATAATAATAAAGTATCTATCTCCATAGTAACTTCTTTTTCTAGTAGGTCCACATAAATCGATATGTTCCAAGTCTAAAAATCCACTCAAAGAATAGGCCTTATTTTTGAAAGTAGATTTAGTTAAATTTCCCAATTGACATTCCTTACACATCGCATTATCAGGTTTCAACAAACTAGGTAATGTTATCAAAGTTTACATGATAAAATGTCTTATGGAACAACTAACTGTCATGAATCTTTGAAATCAAATATCTATTCTCTGAATTGTTCAAATGAAATACATTACCTCTTGTCTTTGTACCTGATGAAATCTCAATTCTAGTGCTTCCAATGATTTTATACATTCCATTCTTGAATTCCAAGTGATATCCCTTGTCAACTAACTCTCCAACACTCAAATGCTTATGCTTTAAACCTTCAACATACAAAACATCATCAATATTACTCTTACCATGAAGTGTAATTGAACCTCTTTCTTTGATGAAATAATGAGCATTTTTATAAAATCTAATAACACCACCACCATAGTCTTCAAGCTTCATAAAGTTTCTTTTGTCTCTAGTCATGTGATGTGAACATCCACTATCAATAACCTAGTCATATATATTATCCACATGCAAAACCAAGGCATTATCTTCATTAGGATTCTCATCTTTAATAGAAATGAAAAAATTTCATCTTAGAGATTCTCATATTCATCATCAGTAGTTCCTTCATCAACAACATAGTAGCATTTCTTCTAAAATTTATGTCTAAACTTTTTATGCTTGTACTTAGGATCTTTGTTAGGAAATCTAGAAGCAATGTGACCAATCTTAATACATGCAAAACACTTGAAAGGAAATTTCTGCCATATTTATCAGACCGCTTAGGTAGCTTCTTTGCAAATAGGGCTTCAAGTATTCAAGTTAGCTTTCCCCTTTCTTAATTTATTTCTATTCCTTAGCATATTTACCAAGCTTAGATGAACTTTCACTAGGGTCATATATTTTCTTATCCCTTGAAATAGTAGCTTTAAATGCAAATTCAACTTTAGGAAATTTATCTCCAAATTCACTCATTTCAAAAGAAGATAACTTACCAACCAATGTATCTCTTGTCATAGTAGGCACCATTCTGATTTATTCAATAACAACAAATTTATGATTGTAAGGAGGCAAGGATCTTAGAATTTTAGAAACAATATCATCTTCCTCTATTTTTTGACCAATGTATATGATTCTACAAACAAGCTCGGTGATTTTACTCACATACATAGTAAGGTTTTCATATTTTCTCATCCTTAATGCTTCATATTTTCCTCTTAGGATTTTTATCTTTTCTTGCTTCACAAACTTATCTCCTTCATATAATGTTTCTAACTTTCCCATACTTGATGTGCAGTATAGAATTCTAGAACATTTGTATACTCAATATCTGATAAGGCACTCTTCAAGGATTCATATGTTTTGATATTAGTCTCATATTATTTCTTCTCATCAACAGTCACAATAGCAAGATCAGTAGGAGGTTTGTAATTATTATTTGTAACTGTTTAATGTTCTTCACCAAGACATCTCAAATTTTCATCCATTCCTTCCATATAGTATAATTTTTTCCTTCAAATCTTAGACTATCCTTCTTAAAGGTTGACATACCATATCTCCCCAAGTAGTCAAGCTTCTAAAAGAGGACACTAGCTTTGATACCAATTTTTAGACCTTAAGAAGAAAATACATAATTGAGAGAAGGGGGGGGGGGGGGGGGGGGAATCANGGGGTGAATCAGATTTTCCACAATCTCATAAAACTTTAATCAACTTACAAAATTTAATCATAGATCTAAATGATAAACATGAAAGCAAGATATCAACACAATAGAAACACATAACACCAAGATTTTGACGTGGAAATCCTGCTAGGGAAAAAACCATGATGGGGATGGAACTCACAAGATAAGTGCACTCAGTGATAAATAATGTACCGTATTAGGAGTATTACAAAAGGGGATTGTACATGCATTCAGGAACACTACCTATAGCTCACTACTTAATCAAAATTACAACAAGGCTCACTACCTTACAACACAATCTGATTATAGATCAAGGAGGACTTACACTTCAATCACACAAACTTACTGATAGTATCTGTTATGCCAGAAATATTCCAATGAAGCTCACACATCTCTGACTTATTTCAGATTCCAATCATACCTATTCATACAAAATTATGTATATATAGTAATAACTAAATTATGAGGGGATTTCAGGTGAGGATGAGAGAGAGTAGATGGGAGAATGTGCAGATTCAAAATTTGAATTTTTTTGTGGATGGGAACTATTCCCCTATTATAGAATAGTATGTTGATGAGGGTAAGGACAACATGAAGGCCTCTAGGAAGATAGAAAAACCCCTTGAAATTGGGTCAGGGGCTCCACTAAAACCTAGGGACCCAGGAGGGGGACCCATCTAGGGAAATGCTCATGATTTGGATGTGGGGTTTCAAACTAAAAAATGACCCTCCTTATTTGGAATCAAACCATTCGATAAGTATTCATTGCCCAAATTCAAAAATAATTCCAATCCGCTGGTTTCTAAATTTTCTATCTATATCCTGGATCTGGTTATTGACCATAATATAGCTTTAATGGAGAATTTCCTAGTTGGGAATTTTTTAGGACCTGGACCCAACATAGAGGTGGTTAGAGCTTACACTGAGAAGAAATGAGTTTTAAAAGTCCAAGTGGACATAACTACTATGACTAAGGGATATTTCTCTTTCTCTTTCTCCTGTGAAGAAGATAAAGACATTATTATGTGGGGGTCCTTGGATTGTTGGAAAAACCACTTTAGTCCTTCAAAAGTGGTACCCAAACATGAATCTTAAAGATGAATCATTCCTAGCTCAAGTTCCTATTCAGATCAAGATTCTAGGCCTACCTATGGAATATTGGGTAGAAGATGTCTTCTTAGGGATGGAAAACTCTTTTGGTAGACTCCTATCCATTGATCCGGTGACAGCTTCAAGGAAAAGGCTCATTCATGGAAGGATGTTTGTGGGTGTAGTCCATGATGTAGATATTTTTGATTCAATTGAAATTACATCAAAGTTGGGAAAATGAGATCAGGGGGTGGAATTTGAATCAATCCCCTTTGCCTATTTTCATTGTAAGAAGGTGGGCCATTTTTTATGAGTCCACAATACACACCCAATTTTGGTCCTCTAACCATGGGGACCCCCTCTTTTTTTGTCTTTTGGCCTTTTGAGTTTGCCCCTTCCCCGGTTCCTCACAAGTGGGTCTCATTATGGGCCTGTTGAGCCTAGTCCAGACATTGTTTTGGCCTTTTCTCCCTTTCAGCATTTTGGAGGACCTAGAGTCCTTCAAAAATCAGAAATGGCCAAAAGGCCAAAGCCCAACCCTTTCAATGTTTTTGGCCTCCGAAAACACCAAAAGGCCGAAGGGCCGAAGCTTGGCCCTTTCGGTGTTTTCAGCCTCCAAACACACTGAAAGGACAAAGGACCAAATCATTGGCACTTTTGGTGTTTCAGACTCAGAAACACCAAAAGGTGCTGACGTCCTCCGCGGGCTATATAAAGACTTTGGCCCTAAAATATGTTCATTCTATATTTTCCTCCTGCGTCTTCGGTCCTCCCTGTGAATTTACCATTTCTCATCCTTTTTCCTTGTGGCTAATCGCTCTGTGCCTTTGAACTTTTTGTGTCTCCATCCTCCACTCGTAGCTCTCAAGAGGTAGGTTTCTTCCTTGCCACCTAGTGGTTTTTTTGTTCTTTGTAGTTTAGGTCTAGGGTTTTGTGTCTGGTATTGGCCCAGTCTCGTGCATACTATCCACCCAAGTCCTTATGTTTTTATGCCCTTGGCCTTGTGTGGGAAGCCTCTACTTTTATTTTTGAGTCTTTTCCTCATTCTTGTTTTTTGTTAGGGTTTTTTTTTTCTTGTCGCGACCTTTGTCGTAGGTTTTTGGCCTCTAAAAGGCCAAAAATTGGCTCGGGTCCTTTGTCACCCAAGTCTCCTATGCATCTTTGGCCTTGTCAGCATGTTGGACCTCTGAGACATCCAAAAATGCTAACAATTCCAAATCACCAAAGATGTTTCCTGCCTACAAACTTCGGACTTTCAGAGTCTAAGGTTTTGTTCGGACTTTTGCACCCCAAAAGTCTGAAATTTTCTTGTTCTCAATGACTGTTCTTTTGTGCTTTCGGCCTTTTCGAACCCCAAGCCCATTTTCAGCATTCGAAAGCCTGAAAGGGCCGAAAGTGTGAAATATTCATTCTAGCTTCTTGAAGAGATTTTATGATTATGTTTTCCTAGCTCAATCATATTTTCTGCTCTTTAGCTTTCCCCTTTTCAATAAAACAATGATACTTGCATCTTCATGCAGGAATGCCTAAGAAATGGACTATGTCACCAATGAAGTACCTATACAAGGGGAATAAACCCCCTTCAAAGATCGGGAACAAGAAAATTAAGATCACCGATAGTGACATTAGAAATGTAGATTGGGATCAGTTCTTGACCAGATGTTCCCAACCACCAGGGAGATCCAAGGACTGCACCTCACTAGTCTTCTCAGGCCTAGTCAACACAACAGCTCACCTAGTGGCTATCACATCATCAAAGCTAATCATGACCTTGGTGAAAAACTACAACTCAGATGAAAGGGTGGTCTGAAACACAAATGGATAAGTGGTACTAGATATAAGACACGATATCATAGAAGCGGTCTTCTACCTTCATAAAGACATAGAAAAGTTCTATGAATTCTTCATCGAGAAGGGAAAAAGATGATTCCAAAACAAGGGAGAGGAGGCATATGAGATCATTAATGACAACTACCTCAAATAACCCCTTGCAAAAAACAAATTGGACAAAATAGACCTCAGGAGGGGGTATATGAAGGATTATATCTAGGCGACAGTGACATTATTAAGAAGAGTGTATGGACTACCCCAGTCCATCCAACTCGAAGATTGGATGATCCTCCTCATAGAAAAGATTAGAGGCCATAAGGCTAGGTTTGATTGGGGTACTATCATTAGTGACAGGTTGAATGAATAGCTGATTGTAGTGAAACATAATCCCAAATTCTATATGAGTACCTACATAGTATACCTATTAGCGGCAAGGGCGGACTACCCAGGGCTTACTAAGAGGGGGAGCATAAATGATCCAAATACGTGGCCCCACATTGTATATCCACTGCTAATGAAAATGGTAAACATGCCAGAGGATAGCCCTGACTACAGGATAGTCAATGATGCCTTCATCTTCTCCGTCGTCTGATCCATTAAGGGTGATTTTGTGAAGCATATGTTAGAAGAAGCAACTGCCAAGGTGAGGGCCATTGGGGCCTATTATATACAATTTAGAACATTCACATACATCCAGGTAGCAAGATCCACTTTGAATCTGAAGAAGCTTCCTAGGTATCTATTTGATTTGGGTAATCGCCATAGAAATGGCCAGGCAACTAGCAGATGCCTATGAACATATAAAATACAAGAAGAAGCACTGCTGAGATTTCCCTATTTCTCTGGGCCCATACACCCTAACAAACATGAAGGTTTTCAAGTCCTTGGACTTTGAATGGGACGATTGTCCACTTCACCTATATAAGACAGTCTGGCACCATTTTGACCCCATAGGCACATACATCCATAACATTGGCAAGTTCTACATCCATGAACCACATCTTGAAGACCATTGAATAAACTATGTCGATGACCATGAGGTTAGAATCATGGACTATTTTAGGATGTCCCTTACCCTCACACAACATGCTTTCAATACCCCAAATCCCCCAAAGGTTAGGGAATATGATTTAGATGAGGTGATGGATTCCATTTACACTATGGATAAAATATACAACAGGACTATCATGAATGCAGAAATTGAAAAATATGAGAATGATGATATTGAGTTCTGAGCCAGGCATGTACTCCAAAAAAATGAAACCTAGATCAAAAGGCCTCATAAGATGGATCCAATCTCAGTAAATACATTTATGGATCCACCCCATAAAATGGATAAGCAACATGGAGAGAAATCTACCATGCCCAAGTACAAGAAAGCACCACCACAGAAACCAAGCATAGTCTATGGCCACTAACTTGTGGTAGAGTATGGTTCAAACCCAAGGCACAAGGCTCCCAAGGATAGGATGAATGGGAAAATATATCCTCCAGTGGGGTCATCACATACTTTACCAGATGAAGGCCCATCCACTTCTCGACAATCTCTTCCTACCACCGAAAAGGGGAATAAAATATATAAAAGGAAGAGAACTTCTGTGTCTCCACAACTAGAAACCATACAAGAGGATCCAAAAGAAGAAGAAGAAGAATAGGTACCTCTAATAAAAAGGACAATATATCAGAGGAGGAAAGAGAAGGAGATTACCAGGAAACACCAAGAGGATCCTAAAGAACAAGACAATCCCTTGGAGGCCTTAGGATCAGATGGGTTCCAGATGTCTGACTTTGAAGGTCTAGAAGGATTTTCAGACCCAGGGAAAGACACACTATATTATATAACAAGGTATAACATAGAAGCTGCATCACTCTTCTAGCCCCAGGCAACCCTCACTCCACCTCCCACTCAGTTCACCAATCCAGTTTCAAACGTGCCTATCACAGAGGTAAGCTTAAACACAGACCAAGGGCCTATAAATCAAGATGCCACAATAGCCAAAGACATAACAAGGGATAAATCCATAGGAGAAACTCCCACTACCACTCCACCACATCACATTCCCATTCCACAAACCTCTCTCCCACCGCCTATTCCTACTCCGCCACCTTTTCTCCCAACTCCAATGCTGACTCCACCTCCTTCAACTTCTACTTTGCCACTCACAATGCCATCACCTACTCCATTACCATTTGTTCCTTTACCATGCTTCATCCTGAATCCCCAAGAGTCAGCAAGAGAGGAAACTGTGTTGTTCCCCAAATCCATATTGGAAGGCATGAATGGCCTCAATACTGAAGTGTTGATCAGTTCGTTAGGAGAAGAGGACCAAGGAAAGGATGGGCTAGATAGGGAAACAAAAGAGGAGATGAGGGGAGATAAAATGGGATAAGGGAAGGGGGAAGGTGAAAAAGTAAAGGAAAAAGACAAAGGGTTAAAGGAAAAGGTAACCCCAAGGTCCTAAAGCTTAGATTCAATCCTCCATGTTACCCCGTATGAGCTAGTCACTGCATTTAGTAAACCTACTTGGTTTACTAAAGAGATTCAGATGAGAAAAATAAATTAAATAGATGAGGAGGAGGGGAAAGATACAAGTATGGAGTCTATAGGGAAGGCCTTCCACCAAACATAGGCCACCATAACTGCAAGCACCATATCCTATGTTACCTAATACACTAGGGGTCGCTGGAGGGCACAGGTTGCAATTTCTTCTACTAGCACCTCGCAGACACAAGTGACTCCTGAGGAATACATATTTCAAGAGGTACATTAGGGGGAGCCCACAAGGGAAGGGAGAAAAATGTTGGCAACCTTAGGCCTTAAGCATGCTCTAGGGTTCATGAGAAAGGAAGAGAAAACCATAAAATCTTTGACATAACAGAATGAAGCTTTGAAGAATTTCATTCAAAAAATGGTTGGTCCTATTGATCCCAGTTTCCCGAAGGCCTCATTACAGTCGGTAGTAGAAAAAAGGAACACCCCAGACTTGTCAGGTGGTTTGAACCCGTCCTTTATCCAAGCAAGTGCACATTGGAAATGTGACTTTGAGCAGTATGGAGAAGGGGCCATCAAATGGGTGTTTAAACCTTACAGGGTCATTTGGATTGAAGCTAAAAAGTTAATAGACTTGATGGAGAATGAAGGAAGATTAGACTCTGAGATAAAAAAATGGAAAGCTGCCCTCCAAGACCTAGACATAATCAGGAAACAATGTTTCCAGATCTTGGTAAGATATATGAGGGTGAATATCTCAACAACTTTGAGCCCTAGATCAAACGGATGGCCAAGATAATTAATGTTTATAAAAAATTTCAAGCCTCCATATTGGAAAAATAGAAGGAGGTCTTGGAGTGGGTAGAAGAAATAGATGTTTTCTTCACATGAATTGGCCTCGACTTATACCAAGATGAAGATAAACATATCTTAGGGCCATCAAAAGAAGTGGTCCAATAATTCAAGGATATTCTGGCAGGTATCAATACCAAGGAGGCCTTACAACAACTGTTCTATTCCAAAGAAGAGATGCTAAGGATGTCAGAACATGAATAGTAGATCCAGTTCTTTGCTTCTGAATTGACTATATTTAAAGAGAAGAAAGAATGAAAGGTCAATAAGGTAAAGAGGAAAGATATAAACTACAAGGAAGTGCAAGAATTCATACAGAGGCTTTGTACTACACATCCAAAAGTCTTCCCCAACTGAATCCTTGGGCCTCTTTAGCATTTTGGAGAAGACATTTTTTCAACACTTGGCATTTTTCTACAAAAGCTTAGTTCATTTTTCAGCATTTCAGCCTTTCGGCCCTATCGACTAATACAATTTTCAGCCTTTTAGCCTCCTAAGTTTTTGTCCTTTTCAGCCTTTCAATAATTTTGACCTTTCATTGTTTTCAGCCTTTTGGCCTCCAAAAGAGCTGAAAATTTCAGACCTCCAGAGCAAGTTTGACACTTAGCCATTTTTGGGTACTAAAAGGACTTTTGTGTAGAGGTCAGGGGCCAAAATTCTGAGTGTTTCCAGTGAGATCACCTTTTTACATGGAAGTTGAAATCCAGAGTAGATTGATGCATAAATTGATTTCATTTTGGAAGGAATAAGGGTCCCCTATCAAATCTCACTACAAGAAGAACCTCCAGATGAAGATTCCAAGGAAGAACTCCAAGAATCAAGAAGAAGACTTCAAGTTCTCAAAAGAAACCCTATCTTACTCTCTTTCTTTTCTTGACAGGTTTGATCCATCTTTCATGGAAAAAATGATTGTAAATGGATTTAAAATCCATGCAAGCTATTTAGTATCAGTTAACAATAGTTTCTTTTCAGCAAAGTTTTAGTTTTAGCTTATGTTCATTAATTTAGACTCTCTGATTCCCTAATTTTGGCATTCAGAGTTGTAGATCAAAAATATATATATTGTAATCTAAGGAAATGTAATGGGGTTAGATTCCTAATGCAATAAAAATCTACATTTGGTGCTTCATTTGTGGTGTGTTAATTTCTGCCATCTATGCAAAATTGGTGAATATGTGCATACATTGTTCATTATTTTCAAAGAGCGTTTGTTTTTTTGGGTTTTGAATTCAAGTTTACATTAGTTGGAGTTTGTTGTGGTCTACTTACCTTGCTATGATGAATGCATGGAAGGGATCATCTATTGGGCTTGACGATAAATCCCTCTCATGGGTGCGCACATCTTGGTGGCTTCATGATTTGATAGATTTTGAATATCTTGCACGAGTGAATTCATCCTCTCTCCAAACACTCGCATCTATTGGGTATAGAATTGTGACTTTGTCTTATTTTTACCTCGTAGGTTTATTCCAAATCTCTCCACCATTTAATTTGCAAGGAAGGGTTTACAATAGTTTATGTCTGTAGGATTTCATTTTAGCAATTTTCTTTATTTCTTGTTACCTTTCTCTTTTAATTTCTGTAGTAAATCTGAAAGTAATCATGAGAATACAAAATTTAATTTTTCTTTCAAAACACCAATCTTTGTTAAAATGGAAAATACCAAAAAGTACTAAAGTTATCTTGCAGTTTGATGTGTTGAACATGCCAGCAAAGGCCTCCTTGTGAACATTCACATTTATCTTCAACGAAGTAACCAAGCAAGTTATGACCTGACCCCAGAGAACCTTGGGAATAACTTTGTTATTATTTCAAGAGAGGAAATCAAATCTTGAGATCCACTTGTGTAAAAACAATGCTCAACAGAAGTGGTGTTAGAAGGAGGGCCTCAAGAATGAAAATCTGAATAACATTGGATCTTTCTCTCTAGAGTGGTTCAATCGAGTGCTTAGATCATCTCTGAAAAGAGGAGAGTTCCTTGAACTCACTCATCATTGTAGATCTCGTAGTGATAAAGGGAAGACAAAGGAAAATTCCTCTCACCATCTTACTGAGTCCCAGAATCTGCTTGGACAACAATCCCACATCGCTGTCCCAATTATTCCCATAGCCACAAATCAAAATTAGAACTTGTAAAATGAGAGTATGCAAAACCTTTCCCAATGGATTTCTTCGCCAACGTGCAAAGCTCACCATTGAATTTTGTTGGGAAGCTCCATGAGTTTCCCAAAAATCCAGAAAAAATTTGCTTGTGTTTCATATATGGTGAATCAAGGACAGTAGAAGAGCACATCCGTGCCTTCAAAGAAATTTGTAATTGCAAGGAAATAACCCACCAAGATGTCATTTTCTATCTATTCCTATACATTTTTGTGGATTATGTGTACAACTGGTACCTCAATTTACCAAGGGGGTCTATCTTAGCATGGAATGAATTTGAAACCAAATTTCTCAATCAATTTAAGTTGTATGTAGATCTGGCCATGACACATCATCAGTTCATAACAAGGAGGAATGATCCTAAGGAGCCCATCACCATGTTCAACCATTATTTCCACAAAATGCATGAAAAGATAGAAGCTCCTTATACTATACTAGAGGCTATTGTTATACAAGTCTACCTCAAAGCTCTAGATCCCTTCACCTCAATTTTCTTAAGAAGGCTCCCCCTGCAAATAGAGAGATGATGGAAAAGGTGTATAATGAGGCCATTACATTTACACAGCAAATGGACCTGCAAGAAGGGAGCTTTGCAACCATCCCCATCATTAACAACATCACTGCCCCCCATCCATTTTTAGAAAATAATCAAGCTTTGGTCACCCACATACCCCCACTAAATCTGATTCTGTCTCAACCATTCGCAACTGTACCACCATCTATCACCTACCCAGGTTATGAAGCTCATAAGGAAGCATTTGTAGAGAAAAGAGTTGTGCCCCAAGCCAAACCTGATCTTCACTTGGCCTCTGAGCTAGATGTTATGAAGAAAAACTTTTCACAACTCACAAGTGAGCTCACTAGGATGAAGCTAAATCCATCCCAGAACCAAGGTGGATACCAAAAGACACCTGGTGGTCTGAATACCTATCCTCAAAATCTGAATCAGAGTTTCAATAGCTACAATAACAACAATGCACTAGAGAAATGGCCATTCGGGAAACAAAGACCCAATAGACCATAGAACACTCGACCCAACAATGGTAGCATCTCAATAGACAATGCCATTACTTACAAGACTATGGAGGCCAATTTTGTCAGGTCTTCGAGCTCGAACCAAAGCCATGAAGGATATGGAAGAAACTCCTACAACCACCATACTCAAAATCTGGATGAGCCACCCATTTAGTTCAACACCATGATATTCGATTCTTACTAGTGTAAAAATGGAGAAAGTTTGGATGGATATGCAAGGGAAGAAGAGTTTGTGTTCCCATTCTAGAAAGAAGATGAGCCTGAATATTCTAAAGTACATGCCTTCCAAAATGATCACCAGGACTCTAATAATTTATGAAGTAGGAAAGAACCCCTCACCGACGGTATACCTCCTATAAAATAACCAACTCCCTACAAATCCTTGGGCTAGCAACAACCCCATGCCTCCTAAGGGGCTGAATTATCTTGCAACCCCTCCACCCAAAGCATTTGCTGGTTACAATAACATAGCATGGTCAAGTGAAAAATATAGTGCAATCAAAGAATTAAAGAAGACTAAAGAAAACATATCTATTTTTGAACTACTGTAAGGTTTCCCCTCTCAGAAAGAAGCCCTTTTAAAATCTCTGGACTATTCAAAATAAGGTCCGTTAGCTAATGGTGCAAGAGAACCCACATCTAATGTCAACGATGCTAAGGCTTTCCCCGCTATGTTCAAAGACAGAATGGAGGTGCCTCCATTATTAATTAGTTTGGGGATGTTCAGAAAGAACTTACACAATTGCTTGATTGATTCAGGGCCTTCATTCAATCTCATGCCCTTATCAATTTTCCAAAAGTTGGGGATGGTCCCCCAAATAATGAACCAAGTAGTGATACAATTGGATAAAACTAAAGTCAAAGTAATCGACATGCTCAAATACATACACATTCAATTATTTGTCGATCCAAGAATACAAGAACACATTGATGTACACATAGTAAACATTTCAGAGACTTATGAGATGTTGTTAAGTCGAGAATGGACCAAATGTATGAGGGGATGGTTGTCCACTGATTTTTCTCAATTGTGGCTACCATGGAGGGGACTGAACAATAAGATCAAGATAGACACTAAACCCAAATTGAAAAGGGTGATCATAGATTATAATTCTCCTAATGAAGTTATCTTCACACAAAGTGATTTAGGCACTTATCGGGTGGACGAAGTCCTCATGTTTTAGATCCAAGAAGGCAAAGAATCAGACCATAGTCCTCTCCAAGGTGACTTGGAATTGCACATTGGTGACAAAAAATTCCAAAGTTTCATTAATAGTATGAAAACAAGCCTGAGGCATCTAGGTCAGTATGTAGATCCCAACATCTTGTTGCTACCAGGGTACTTTTGATTATATAAGGAAAGCCATCCAGAATTTACATGCCCCAGGGCCCAGGAAGTGTTGTCGCAAGTATTAGCTCAGATCACTCTACCGGAGATTATTGGGGGGGCTATAATAAAAGAGGGCATCCTTGAGGTGGCAGATAAGAGTGACACTTTACCATAGGTAGATAGCCCAGTCAGTCTAGGCACTCCAAACCAGAACCAAGACAGTGGGTCAGACTCCGATAACAAAAGCTCTACCCTAAGCATACTCAGTGACTGGATTACTTCAGATGATGGAGCATGTCCTCCCTAAAAAGGATTGTTAGAAGGTAAAGGTGAAGGACGTAATGAATTCCTTGATCCTAGATGTATCCAGAGGGAAAGGAAAGAATAATTAACTTCCTCAAATAGTGACAAAGAGAAAGAACAGAAACTTAGGACCACATTGTTTCCCAAGGGGGTGTCAATCAAGTCAAGCCCTACTAAATAACAATAGATATAGAAATTACACTTTGACAAATCAAAATGAAAAAAAGGAGTAGGAGTGGGGATTTAAATCATAAATCTAAGAGGTAAGTCCTTTTATGCTGCTTCTAGATTACAATTTGTGTGCACTAACAATGTTGCAGAATATGAGGCATTAGTTCGTGGGCTCCTCCTGGTTCACGAGAAAGGAATAAAAGCTTTAATAGTGGAAGGAGATTCACAGTTGGTCATCAAACAAGTCCCCAGCTAATATTCTTTAAATGATAAGAGGTTTTTAGCTTATGGAAATAGGGCATGGGATTTTATCAATGATTTTGAAGCATTCAACATCAAGGCCATCCCACGGAGAAAAAATTTTGTCGTCGATGCCCTAGAAGTATCTACGAGTTCATTACATCCAATGGAGAAGTATAAGATAAATAAATTCTAAGTTAAACTCATTGTATCCCTAGCCATCCCAGAAAACATCACTAACTTCTCAGTTTTCCAAGATGACCAACACATCCTTGAGTTCATCATGTGCACTGGTGTGTTCAAAAAATAGATCATTGATGAAGAGAAGGAAGAAGAAGAAGCAATTGACCATGGGGATCTCGATGATCAAGGCATCATAAAACTAAGGACTAATTCCATCCCAAAAGGGATGGTAGAGCTAGAAAGGATTTTTGATAGTGATGGGACCACCATAAAGAGACGCCTAGACATAACACCTAATGGTAAAGAGAGTGAGACATACAACCTTGGCATAGAAGAAGAACCAAGAGAAGTTCACATCGGAAAAGTGGGCACCAAAGAAGAAAAGGAAAGGATGGTCCAACTCCTCACTAAATATCGAGATGTCATAGCGTAGATCTATGAAGAACTAAAAACCTACTACACCTTGATCATAGTACACAATATTCCTCTAAAACCAGACTCTGAACCTTTTAGACAGTGCAAAAGACCCATGAACCCTACGATAGAACCATTGATCCAAAATAAAGTTTAGAAGTTACTAGATTCCATAATCATCATTCCCATTCGACATTACACCTAGTTTGAAAACTTAGTGCTAGTAAGAAAGAAGACTAGGGAGATCAGGTTGTGCGTAGACTTCCAAAACCTGAGCAAGTCCTCTCAGAATGACAACTACCCTCTCCCATCTCTCAATGAAGTATTGCAAATAGTCAATGGGTGTTAGATGATGTATTTCTTGGATGGTTACTCAGGATATAATCAAGTAATGGTACAAGAAGAGGACAGAATAAAAACAACATTCACAACCAAATGGGGAACCTTCACCTCCCAACAGATGGCCTTTGGTCTAATCAATGCTGGGGCCACTTTCCAAAGGGAAATGGACATAGCCTTCAAGGGGCTAGTAGAAAAGTGTATCATCATTTATATGGATGATCTCATATTTTTTTCAAATAAAATGGCTGACCACATAGATGATCTCAGAAGATGCCTTCAGAGGTGCAGGAAATATGGGATCTCTCTCAATCCCAAGAAATACGTGTTCCGGGTAATTGAAGACAAATTGTTGGGACATATTATTTTGGAAAATGAGATATTTGTAGACCCTAAAATGGGTGGAAGCCATTTTAAATTTAACTCCACCTCATAGCCATAAAGAAATGAAATATTTCTTCGGGAAGATTAACTTTGTAAGGAAGTTCATCAGTGGCTTTGCAAAAATAGTAACGCCATTGAACAACATGCTAAAAAATGATGCTAAGATTGAATGGACTATCCAAGTAAATAGATATTTTGAGGATATAAAAAGCACCATTGACACGGCTCCAATCCTTGTCAGTCCTGACTATACCATCTCCTTCAAGGTCTATTATTTTATACCCGAACACTCATGCGTAGGCATCCTAACACAAAATAAGGATAGTGAAGATGAAATACCTATGACCTTCATGAGTTTCCCCTTTAAGGATGTTGAGATTAGGTATCCCAACTTAGATAAATAGTATTTTTCCGTCATCAAAGCCGTAAAGAAATTCTGACACTATATCTTGAGGAGAAAAGTCTACGGGATAGTCCTGACATAGCTGTCAAGTCTCTATTGATCCAGAATGAGTTGGGAGAGAGGAGAGGGAAATGGATGGAAATCCTCCAAGAGTTTGACCTAGAGATCTAGCTAATGAAATTAGTGAGAGGCCAAGGCCTAACAAAGCTAATCTCTAAAGTTGAAGAAGGTCTAGTATGTCAGACCTACACCAATCAGGGTGTGATTACTGATATATGGTACCGAGACATAGTTTACTACCTGCTACAGAATTATTGCCCAGAAGGGATGAATGACTCATAGAGAAGAGATGTGAAAATAAAAAGTAGCTCCTACATGCTAAAGAATGGCCAATTGTATAATCAAAATTATGAGGGTTTGTACCTTAGGTGTCTGGAAAGAATGGAGGCAAAAAATATTCTAGAGGATTTTCATGACAAATATGGAATAAGGCACAGTTCAGCTAAAGCAACTTCTCACCAAATCCTGAGAGCAGGATATTTCTGGCCAAAAATATTCAAGGACACTGGAAAACATGTGAGATCATGCCAAACTTTCCAAATGAGCATAACCCAAGAGAGAAATCTAGTGATGCCCTTACAGTCGGTATATGAGGTACTTCCATTTGCCCAATGAGGCTTAGATTTTGATGGAGTGATTAACCCCCCTTCATCTATAGGACACAAGTTTATTATGACAGCCACCGACTATAGTACATTTTGGATGGAGGCCCAAGCACTAAAAAATTGCAGCATGGAGGTGGTAACCAGGTTCTTAGAGGAGCGCATCATAACTAGGTTTGGAATGCCATTCTATCTGGTATGTAAGAATGATCCCTCTTTCTCCTCTGCCTTGCTCATGCAATGGGCCTTCGAAACCTAGGTAATACTCAAATTACTATCCATAAGGCAATGGTGTAGAAGAATCTACAAATAAAAACTTGACAAAAATGATCAAACACCTCCTAAATGATAATCCCTGGGATTGGCACACACAATTGAAGTATGCCCCGTGGACCGATCAGATGTGGATCAAGAATTCCCTAGGGACGTCCCCATACCAACTAGTCTATGGCTTGCAACCAGACTTCCCTATGAACTTGAAAATCCCAATTTTGAGATTTATGGACCAGTATGTGGGAGGCAAAGATCAAGTACAAGTCAAGCCCATGAATCTCCTCAACCTTGAAGAGAAATGAACATTGGCCCTGGAGCATGTATCAAAACACCAGGCCATCATCAAGAAGTGGTTTGATAAGAGAGCCACTATTAAAGCCTTTAGGATCTTTTACCTTGTCATGTGGGATAAGGAAAAAGAAAATTCAAGTGACCACACCAAATTCCAAAAATTATGGACAAACCCTTATCAGTTTGTAGAGATCATGGGGGAGAACACTTTTAGGATCAAAAATTTAAATGGAGAGTTGACCCCACTACCAGTCAATAGGAAATTCCTCAAACATTATTTTGGATCCTAAGGGGGATTACCTTCTATCCCTTGTATCATATTCCTTTTTTTTTTGCTTTCTTAGTTTTCTTTCCTTCTTTTTTTTCCCTCACTGTCAGTTCGTTCTTCCGTCTGTGGTCGTTCCTCCTTTTGTCGGGGCTCTTTTTTCTTTGGGTCTAGTGTGTCTTGGATTCACTCCAAGTGGTTCCTAAATAGGAGTAGAGGTATTTCTTATCCAATTTTTCCAAGGAAAGATATAGTGCAGAGAACATTCCAAATGACAAAGTGGTGGCATCTATCATTAGCAGAAAGGAAGAGGTTGGAAGCTCGGTCATCCCAATAGCCAAAACACATTAAGAAACAACACCCAAGAATGTTGGTTTTTGCAAGAATTTATCATTTGAAACCAGCATTAGTGCATGGATTTGGGTACCCATTGATGCCCAGAACCCAAGTCTAAATGGATGCAAAGGTGGTAGCAAAAGAAAAGAAGAGAAATAGCTGAAGAAAGAAAATAAGAACACACGAAAAGAAAAGTGGCCTGAAGAGGTCACGAGTGTGAGATTCGAGTGGCATAGCCTAATCACTTCTTAGGTAAATCAAAGAAAATAAATATGTACTTGAATGCATGGAATAAACTAACATCCAAAGCTCGATGCATTTCAGGCACTCAGAGAAAATAAGAAAAATTGTGCAAAGAATAAAACTCTCAAATAAAGGCTACAACCTAGTGGACAAAGGAGACTAGGGTGACTGTGACAACCTCTACCGGGGCTATGAACACCCAACTGGTAGTAGAGTAAGGTTATACTTGGGATTCAGGGAAAACTTTGTTGGGGCTATGGACTCCTGGCTGGCAGCAAAGCTCTTTCCAGGAAACCTGGGTCTACATGGCAAAGGTTGGGAACAACTGACAAAATTTTCGGTTACCGCAATTGAAACTCAAGTAATAAAAAAATGTGAACACACACTAAGGAGACCAGCAAAAACTTCAGAATTGAAATTCATTAGAAGATTGTAGACTCCTACATATCTTATTTTTTGTTCTACTACAAAGTTACAACCCAGAAGAGTCTTGATGGTGAAGGAATTCCTTGGTCATTCCTCCTTTTGTCAGGGCTATTTTTTGTGGGTCCACAACACACACCCCATTTTGGTCCTCTGACCATGGGGACCCCCTCTTTTTTCTATATTTTGGCCTTTTGAGTCTGCCCCTTCCCTGGTTCTTTGCAAGTGGGTCTCATTATGGGCCTGTTGAGCCTAGTCCAGACATTTTTTAGGCCTTTTTTCCCTTTCAGCATTTTAGAGGACCTAGAGTCCTCCGAAACTCTGAAATGGCTCAAAGGCCAAAGCCCAACCCTTTTGATGTTTTTGGCCTCCAAAAACATCAAAAGGCTGAAGGGCCTAAGCCTGGCCCTTTTGGAGTTTTTGGCCTCCAAACACACCGAAAGGCGGAAGGACTGAATCATCAAGACGTTTGGTGTTTCAGACCCAGAAACACCAAAAGGTGCTGATGTCCTCCTTGGGCTATATAAAGACTTTGGCCCTAAAATATGTTCATTCTGCATTTTCCTCCTACATCTTTGGTGCTCCCCACGAATTTAGCGTTTCTCATCCTTGCTCCTTGTGGTTGATCACTCTACACCTTTGACCTTTTTGTGTCTCCATCCTCCACTCCTAGCTCTCGATAGGTAGGTTTATACCTCGCTACCTACTGGTTATTTCATTCTTTTCTATTTAGGTCTAGGGTTTTGTGGCTAGTGTCAATCCAGTCTAGTGTGTACTATCCTCCCAAGTCCTTAGGGTCTTTATGCCCTTGGCCTTGCAGGGGAGGCCTCTCCTTCTCTCATTAGGTCTTATCCTCATTCACATTTTTTGTTAGGGTTTTTGTTTTTTTATTGTCACGACCTTTGTCACAGGTTTTTAGCCTCTGAAAGGTCAAAAATTGGGTCAGGTCCTTTGTCTCCCAAGTCTCCTACACATCTTTGGCCTTGTCAGCATTTCAGACCTCCAAGATGTTTGAAAACACTGACAAGTCTGAATAACCAAAGATGTTTCCTGCCTGTGGACTTCGGACGTTCGGAGTCTGAGGTTTTGTTTGGAATTTTGCACCCCAAAATTTTGAAAGTTTTTCATTCTCAATGACTTTTCTTTTGCACTTTCATCCTGTTCAGATCATGAACCTATTTTTGGTGTCTGAAAGCCCAAAAGGGCCGAAAGTGCAAAATATGCATTCTGGCTACTTGAGGATCTTTTCTGCTTCTATTTTCCTAGCTTAATAATTTTTTCTTCTCTTTAGGTTTCTCTTTTTTAATAAAACACTGATACTTGCACCTTCTTGCAAGAATGCCTGAGAAATAGACCATGTCACTAATGAAGTACCTATACAAGGGGAATAACCCCCCTTCAAAGATTGGGAACAAGCACATTGAGATCACCGATACTAACATCGAAAACGTAGATTGGGATCAATTCCTAACAAGATGTTCCCAACCAGCAAGGAGATCCAAGGACTGCATGTCACTAGTCCTCTCAGGCCTAGTCAATGCAGTAGCCCACCTAGATGTCTAGATGCATTATGGGGGGATTGGCTCTCAATAGGGGCTAGGGCCCTAAAGTGATCAGTCTAGGATAACCCATTGAAGAGTTGTAATCAAGTGATAACCTAATAAATGAACCAGGGGGAAACACATCAAACAAGATAATTATGATACCTTGCACATGCCTTGAGCACTTGTACAAGCTAAGGATGGGAATGGGATAATTTTTGTGGACTCTTATTATTGAACTTCCTTGTCTTCACAAAAGGATTTTTCAATTCCACACAAGTCCTCGCATGTAGGTTGGGGTCTAGAGAGACTAGTCTAAGATAACCAAAAGGGAGGGTATATGTTATGAAACTCTTCCTACATGTATCCTAGAATCCCTCCATAGGAATTATGGTGTTACTCTAGTAGTTGGTAGTTCTTGCATTCTTTTTTACATCCCTTGTGTTTCTTTTGGGCCTTTGGAGGTGTGATCATATCCTTGTTCTTGCTTTGGTTTTCCTATGTATGGATCCTTGTGTCTATCTCCTTAGCATGGTGGGGTTGGCCATACGGTTTCATGTGGTCAGGTGGTGTCATCTTCCTCCATCAAGGTTTGGTGGATGGTTTCTGATGTGCGGATGGATTCTATTTTTAGTGTCTTTATTCATGTTGCTTGGAGAACTTCATTTGTATATTGTATCATCTCATATATCAATGAATACTTGTATGAATGTTGTAATTGGATACTCCATGAGATGTATGATGTAATTTTCATTATGTTGGTAGGATTTTACTTATGTTGATTTAAATTTAATTATATTTATGATGATATTATTGTAATTAGGATTATTGACATTGTAATTACGCTTTAATGTAAGTTGTGATTGTGTAATATTTTGATTAAAAGAAAAGGATAGTATAGAGTTAGATAGATCAATGTTGGTATCGACTATTAAAAGGAGGTTGTATGTTATCTTTGTTTTTTTGGAAAGTGAACTTAGAAACTTTTGTATTTTGTATTTAAAATTAACCTAGTGATAATGTTAATGGGGTAAATTAAATAAGATGTATACAATTATTGTCTTTATTAAGTTGGAAATGTTTTAGGAAGTATTGTGTTGCAAAGTAGCAATGGTAGGGAACCCATATATGATATGTTTTATTTATATAGTTTATCTTCTTCTTATGCTTTGTAATGAACATAAACGTGATGTGTAATTGTACCTTTAATTCCATAATCTTAAGTGTAAATAAATCAAAATGATTATAGTAAGATGTATTTGTTATGAAATATATGTATATATATATATATATATATATATATATATATATATATTTTCTTCTAGTAGTTAGTAGTTTTCTCAGGGTTTCCTTGGTGGGGCATTATAAGAATGGGGTGACCTAGAGGGTACAAGGCAACCTAGTTCTCCAGAGGCCTTGGAAGGGGCCAAAGACCTAGAAACATATAATGAAACTTATTCCACCTATAACTCTCTATCAAAAGTACTTGTAACTTCTTCTAAAATTGTACCACCTGTCATCTACACATAGAAAATGGAAAAATATTGGGAGAAAGGGAGTTTCCTCAGTCAAATCCCTATATAGGAATTAACTTTGAAATTGAATTGAAATACATGGAATAAGGGAAATGTAGTGTTATTGAATAAGAGAATAAGATGTCATATATCTTGAATAATGCAATTGTGCTTGAAAGGAAATCACAAGTGTTTATGCAATAGCATGATTCCACAAAGACCTAAAATGACATCACAAAAGATATTCTTATGATTGCTATATCTTTCCACAAGATGACGTATTTTGTGGAATGAAATGCATTTAATATTTGAAATGATTGAATTATCCTTAAATTATTACTTGATAATGGATAATGGATTTATTTATTTCTTACTTACAAAACATGAGGGAGGTAGTGTTTCTTATATACCTCTCAAAAGCATTTTGGGGATTAAAAATCAAAGAGGGCCTACAAGAATTTGAACATCCCACTAAAAATACAAGACCTTTATCCAATTAAAATTTGGGCCAC
The DNA here is from genome assembly GCA_018584345.1 of Thuja plicata. Lineage (NCBI taxonomy): Eukaryota > Viridiplantae > Streptophyta > Pinopsida > Cupressales > Cupressaceae > Thuja > Thuja plicata. Next base: position 1,221,345 of record MU227387.1, on the reverse strand, counting down.
CCTTATGTTGAGCAAGGCACCTCACAAGGTATGGGGTGACCTCTCTCACCATATTCCTTATAGGGCACCTAGTTCAAGCCAATCAGGGCTCAAAATTAAATCGAGGGTCACTAAGGGTATGGGGATACCCACAATATGCATAAAATTGAGGTTTGAATTTGGAATAAATATAAAAAGACACCCATTATTAAATAGGGCATATTTAAATATATCTAAAAAAGGCATATTTAAATATGATTCATCTTTAAACCTTAACTAACTTCATCTTTCCATCCTCGACCATATATCTAACAAAATGATATTTAAAATCAATGTGTTTGGTTGTGGCATGAAATATCAAGCTCTTAGCTAGGAATATCACACTCTATCATAATAAATTTTCACCACTCCTTATTTTATTCCAATATTTGAACATAGTCTCTTAAGAAAAATGACTTCTTTACAAGGATGAGTAGATTTCATATACTTAATGTATTTCTTACTCATCCAGCTAATTGCATGACCAAGTAATGTAAGCACTGGAAAAATACTTTCCACTAATATTTCCTACCCAATCTGAATCCAAATAACCATGAATATCAAGGGAAATTTTGTCACTTATCATATTACCATGATAACATGAAGAATACTTTGAGGTAACTTTTAAATATCTAAAGACTCTTTTAACTACATCCCAATGAACTCTTCTAATATTAGACATATATCTAAAAATAACTCCCAACACTTGGGCAATGTTTGGTCTAGTACAAACTCTAGCATACATTGAACTTCAACCTACAATGTAGTAAGGTACTATTCTAATGTGCTCTATCTCTAATGGGGATGTAGGACAATATAAAATAGAAAACTTTGTTCCAACTATAAAAGGAACACATAATTGTCTACAATCCTGTATGTTGAACCTCTATAAAACCAAGTTAACACACTTATTCTAGCCTAGTTCACTCTATCTATTCTAACTTCCATCCCAAGATTATGTTTAGCTGCACCAAGATCTTTCATTCAAATTTATAAGAAATCTAAGATTTTATTTCTGCAATCATACATTTTTTGTTACCAATGAACAGCATATCATCAACATATAATGCAATGTATAGGAAATGACCACCATAGAATTTATAATAAAACCACTGATTTGATTGAGATTTCTCAAATACTAAACTCAAAACATGTGTATCAAATTTTTGGTGCCACATCTTGGGACTCTACTTGAGGCCATACAAAGATTTCTTCAATTGTTGAACCCGTTGGTCATTTTTTTAGTCCATTTGCAAATGTATATTGTTTGGACCTATGTAGGGTTATAAAAAATATTTTTTCCCCTACTAAATCTCTCAATTTTCATGCCTGGTTCACAGATCCAATGATCTCTTGCCTAAAATCCTAAGTCTCTATGAGAAAATTTGGTCTAAATGGTGAAAAATCTTCTATTCTTGTTGTTTCTTTAAGCCCCAATTTCAAAATTATGGTCATTGGTTGAAAAAGGGTCTTAAGCCCTTCATGGTTTGTTGTAATTTGCAGTTACCTTTTTGGTCACTTAAGATCCTTATAACCCATGTTTCCTTTTGTTATGTTCAAGTGGGGTCGTCCCTTATATCTTTTCTTATGTCTTAATGGGGTCATCGATTAATTTTCTTTTATTTCCCTAGGTCTTATGTACCTAACTTACTTTACCCTTTATATTTTCCAAGCATGTCCATTTTAATCCTACGGTTGGATTAAAGACTTGAAGCCAAGATGAACAAGATCTATCCATCAATCCATTAAGCCTGTAAGACACGTGTCCCAGTGGGTTTGGCTGAAGTCAAAAGGAAAAGGTTAAAAGGAAAGCAAGTTGCAAAAGATCCTACGGTTGGCTTAAAGTCTTAGTGATGAGATAATCAAGATCTAATGATTAAGCCATCGCGCCTGAATGACACATGGCACATGGTGGGCCCAACATAGTGGTGAAGAAGAGATTAAAGTGATGCAACTTAAAGTTAATCTGACAGTCAGCTTAAAGGCTTGATGTAGAGTTTCAATCGATCTAGTATTTAATCCATTACGCTATGCGGCCACGTGTCCTATCTGAGTTGGTGGGGCCTATAGTTTGAATCCAAGGGTGAGATTAAAGTGCAGTATAGTTAATTTTGATTAGATGGCAGGTGTAATGTCTCATAGACAAAGATGAAGATGTTTAATGTTCAAGGCATTATGCCTATCCACCAAGTGTCCAAAATAATGAAAGATATAGAGGAATGAGGGCATTGTGTTTTTCTTCCTTTTGATGGTCTCTATGTAGGTAAAAAGTTTAGGAAATATCAGAGTAGCCATGGTGCCTTAACTGGTTTGAAATGCTCTAGGATTTTTATCCCACAATGTTTGTATAGAGGAATACTTTAATATTTTTATATTATAGACCACAGTAATGAAGTGCCTAAAAGGCATGCACCTTTTGGAAGGCAACCTAGTGGACAGGAGGTGATGTGGTCGGCCAGTTGGCAGACATGAAGGAGTTTTTTGGTGGTAACATGCTCTGAGGGTGATAGTTAGCATGCTATTGTCCACTCATGGAGGTTGAAGGATGGATAAAAAAAAGGGTCACAAGTGTGCGAGATCATTCCATGTGGAGATGCTAGGGAGGAGGATCGACAGTGGTCACGTACTTTTAAGGCAGAAAATAATATTTGGCCAAGGCCCGCGAGTGAGCGAGGATCTGACAGGTGGCTGGTGATCGCAAGGTCGCATGGTTCAAAGGAGGTTGGGGGTATGGTGTGTGAGTGCATGAATAGAAGTTGTTACACATTCACCACGGTCATGGCAGGTAGTAGGAAATGCTAGCGAGTGCATGACTAACTGTTGGCGGTTAGTATCGCACAGTCATGGAGGTTAGCGGTGGTTAAGAGAATGGGTTACGAGTGCACAATAGCATGACACATAGATAATGGTCACCGAGCTTAATGAAGATAAGTTAAATAAAATTTAAGAGGATCAAATAGCTCTCATTCACTTGTAGAAGTAAGAGGAATGTTCTTTCAAAGGCTGCGAGTTAGCAACTGATCGACATGTGTCTGATTGTGGGCATTCTGCCCGGGTAACCTAAAAGAATCTACGGCTCTATTTTAAAGTACAATAAATTTTTAATCTATATTGTTGATGGAGATATCCATGTTGATTGTATCTATTTAATTTCTTTTCAAATATTTAAATGCCTTTCTCATGGTTTTCAAGTGGTGTTTCATGTCGTCTTGTTGTAGAACATTAAATTGGTCGATCTGATCTTCTGGGCTATATTTTACACTTGTTGGATACTGTATGGAGGAGAGATTGGTGTATCCAAATGAATTTAAGAGAAGATTATCTTCTTAGGGTTTTTGTTACCATATAAACATTATTTTAAACCCTTGGCTTGTCCTGTTCCATTCTTCATAGTAAATGAGGACCTATTTTAGAGTTTTATATTGCTGATTTGATCAGATTCCCAAGATTTTGAGCCTTTTAAAGAGGGAAAGTTCAGTTTATACATTTATTGAGGCTTAATTCTCTTGGGGTAATTAATATAGACAAGACATTTCATCTGTTATTCCGTTTTCAAGGCATGGTTCTTTAGTTTCCCAACAAGTTGGCGACTAGATCAGATTTCTTACAGACTAGAGGATGGAATGTTTTACCAGAATGGATGACAGAGTTGCTTGTTGTTTGAAAAGATTTAATATTATTTGTCATGTAATATTTTAAATTTTATAACCCTAAACATAATTGGATCTGAAGCTTGTTGCAGTCCTTGTTTCTATAAAAGGACCTCCAGGATCATTTTAGAGGGATGGTGAATTCACAACTGCAATTTAGTTTCCTGATTTCTATCTTGTTTTACAATCTTTAGTCATTCTTAAATGTATTGAAGTAGATAGTGTTTTAATAAGAATATAGTGGAATTCCCTTCCATTTTTATTGATGTCTTCTTGTGTTTTGATCTTTGAGTCCTTGCGTATGAAATTTGTAAGGCAATTTTAATACACTACTTACAAGGTATTGGTGAGATTATTTTTGAGTTTCTTTCAAGGAGAGAATTAAATTCTTAAAGATTAGTCTTAGGGGATTTCGGGTTTACATAAGAATTTGATGTCTAAATGTGGAATGAGAGAATGATTTGTAAGGCACTTCATTTGGGTTCTAGGTGTATTGTCTTTTAAACCATTTATCTGAATGTATGTTCAGTTGACTCTTGGCCATGGATTTGGCACTAGTCTAAACTTGATAGGTAGTTATCACCATCAATCCATAAAATTAAACAATCATTTCAATTTCTATTATTAAAAACATGTGTTTAATCAATTGTATTAAAGAATACAATTTACTTTGATGATTCCTTGGAGAGAGAATAATTAGCTTAGCCTTCCTGAGTCAAGAACTCTAAAAAGAAAAAGGACGAGAATTCTTGTTTCACTGTTAATTTCCCTTGCTAAGTTCATAGTTTGGTTTGTTAAGCTCTGTGTAAGATTGGTCTTGTTCATCTACAAGCCGTGCTATCAATTTTTGTATTAAAAGGTAGGAGGAAAATCAATGTAACCCTTAATCCACTATTAAGTTTACTAACAAGTAGTAATCTATAAAAGGTACACCCGCCTGAGTCTATGGAGCTCAAATAAGGATGATTAATCCTCATCAATTGGGTTGTTTTCTTGGCATAATCATAAGTTGGGAATCTAAGAGTCAAGCATTATTGCTATATTAAGATTCTACAAGAAAAAAACTCTAACAAAATGGCAACTCTACTGGGGAGAAGGGGATTTTTGTAAATTCTATCATGACTAATTGTTTATTATCCATTTCTTGATCAGTTTATTGAAAATATCCCATACTAGTTGTGGGTGGCGACTCTATACTCTGTGAATGCCAGTATTGCATAATTAACAATTGAAAATTCTTGTCTAATTTGAAAATGAGTTGGCAAAGAAACACTAGGTCTTACTATAGAACTAATCTAGAGAAGGATATTGGAGAAGATCTCCACACACCTGGAAGAAGACAATGGTCTAAGAGAGGTGGGTCAAATATTGATTCACCAAGAGTTTCAAAAGGAAGAATAAATACTCTTATTCTTGAGTGAGTATCATCTTCATCTGAAGGTGCTGAGAAGTCAAGGCCAACTACTCCTTATGATGCTAATATATATTTTGATCCCTTCAGAGATGGAGAGATGCCAGATGTAGGCTTTTTCCCTACAGAGGAGACTCTAGCCCAACCAGGAGAGACATCTGTTGCAGAGACTACATCTTATGATTTTGATAAATTGCTTGAAGAAGTATTAACTTTGAGAAGAAAGAAGAAAGAGAAAGAATCATAGATAGCCGATGCAAGGAAGAGGTAGAAACAAGAATTGTATGACTTGTTAACTAAGAGAGAAGAACTCTTGGTAGAAACAAGGAGAAATGAGCTCAAGACTCAAAGCCTAAATGAGCAGGTTAAAGGTCTAGATAGATATTTATTTGGTGATCTTGGAGCCTTAAGGAAAAAAGTTACATATACTAGAGAAGATCCCAAGATAAATGAGTTTGAGAAAGAAGGACCTGTTTTGAGACATGCACTCACATGAGATTGAGTAGAATGTAAAGCTCTAGAGAAGTGATAAAAATGTCTCTGATAAAGGTAAGAAAAAAGGTTGTTGGCATAAGTATTAATGATCCTAATCAAAGCAAGACTATCCCTATAGGAATGCCTCAAGTTGGCATAGGACTTGAACAAACCATAAAATCCAATGAAGATATAGCCAAGCAGCTAGAAAATATGGAACTAGAGGCCGTTGTAGCAGATATGAAAATGAGGATAGCTTTCTTGCATGCTACTACCAACACTACTGCAAGTAGCTATGTGCCTGCTACCACTGGGATATTACAACAGAACCCACCAGGAGGTTCAAGCCCTAATGCTCAAGTTTCTGGCCCAAATCCAAGTGCTCAAGTATCTGGTTTAAAGCAAAGTGTTCATCCACCTACTCAAAATCAAGGAGGTGCAGTAGGCCCAAGTGGAAAGAACACTGTGGGAAACTTCCAAAGGAGACTTGTCCATCTGGACATATGTAGACCTCTTTTCTTTGATGGAATTCCTAGTTATCCAAATGTCATCCCAAATGAGGTGAGAGATAAAGTCCTTAGGTTTAGTGGAAATAATGCTATAACTTGTGAAGGACATATTAAAGAATTCACTAACAAGATGTCTGTCTTTGAAATTGATCATGAGGATGTACTTATGAAATTATCTGTTCAATATTTGGATGAAGATGCTAGAGATGGGTATAGGATTTTACCTAAAAATAGTACAACATCATGGGAAGAGCTTGTTGAGTGTTTTAGGGAACAATATTGTGAACATATTAATTTAGGTTTTATGTTAAATGAATTCAACAACATTAAGAAATTCCCAAATTAAAGTATGGAAAATTTCAATAGTAGGTTTCAAAAGGCCATGAACAAGTTATTTCAATTTTTGAGACTAGATGAGGAAGAATGTTTAACTACATATTTCAATTCTATGAAAGGAAAGATGTCATATCTTTTAAGGGATAAAAATCCAAAAATTCAGAGGGAAGCTTATAAAATGGTTATAAACATTGAAAGCAATAGGAAAGCCTTAGGAAATATGAGAAAGAGAAAAGATGGAAGGTTGTGGCAGGATACAAAAGGATAGAAAAGTAAACCTACCAAGGAGGAGGATAGGGTGGATAAATCAGTAAGTGCAGTAAAAGACCTTGCTGCCAAGGTTGATAAAAATGACCAGGCTCCTCATGACAATAGGTATCAATATCAAAGGTATGATAAATTCCCAAATTTGAGGGATATGCCATACAAGACAAATTATAAGGATGGTAGACCTATTGTTGAAAATCAAGAGAGCCAGAAGACTAAGGTAACCCCTGATCCTTTGAAAAGAAATGTTGCACACAATATAGAAAATACCCCTTGGTTTTCTGCCTATAAATTACCCCATTCTCCCTTTCAATGTGTTGTTGCTCAGGCTTTAGTGGAACAAATGGAGGATAGAAATGCATAGTTAAACCTTGAACAAGAAGAACCTATGGTAAATATGTTCACTATGAAGATGAAGAGCCAGTCACAGATATAGATACTAGGAGAGAGCGTTGCCAAAGATGCCTGCAACAAGTTTTCTTTGACTCAGATGATGAATCTGATATTGTGTGGAAAGATACTATCTATACTTCAGGTGATGATAGAGAGCATCCTCATTTCAGGTTGCCTAGTGATGAGGAAAAAAGATCTTTGACCATGGCAACAATCAATCAAGCTAGAAGTGCTTACAATTTGAGGAATAGGAAGGTAGAGCCTGGTCAAGGTAAGCCTGCTTCAGTATTCATTAAAGAAGGTGGATCAAAGGTTTTTGCAGGGTCTCAAAGAAAAGGTAAAGATAAGAAGGATGATACAAAAGGAGAGTTTTCTTCTGCCCAAGGAGACAAGGAGGAAGCAAAAGTTGATAAGTAATTTTTTGTTGATAAAGGGGAAAAAGGTAAGAGCACAAATGAAATTTTGTCTAGACTACCTGCATTTAATATGAAACATGCTCTTACGTAAATGAAACTGTCAATTCCTTTGATTGAAATGTTAAAAATGAAGGAACATAGGGATGCTGCAATGTCATTTTTCAAAGGGATAGTTGATGACCCTATTGATAATACAAGGGACAACAAAATGAAGGGTGTTATTCATGAGACATAAACACCTATCTAATATGTTGGTAATATTATTACCCAAGATACCTCTCAAGTGGACCCTTTTTATGTAACGTTATTGATAAAAAACAAACTTGTAAAAAATTGTATGATTGATTTTGGTGCCGCTGCAAATGTAATGCCATATGGTATAATGAAAGAATTGGGTATGAATGTTGATACTTTCTATGAAATGTATTATGCCATGGATAATAGAGAAGTCCTTGTGGTGGGAACTTTGAAAGGAGTAGAAGTTAAGATGGATGTCTTTCCTGAAGCAACTTACAAAATATATGTAGTTGTTGTAGATACCCAACCCCATTATGTATGCTATTGTCCAGACAGTGGGCTGCAAAAATTGGAGGTCATGTCCAATTGGACTTATCTTATGCAACAATAATAGTGAATGGGAATGAAGTAAAATTGTATAGAGAACCATGATCACTAGTAACTATTGAGAAGGTGCAAGAAAATATGCTTAGTTGTTGTTTGGATGTAGACATGGAAAACTTCAGAGTAGAGAAGATCTTTCCATAATGCAAAAATATTGATCCATTAATTGAAGAGATGAACACACAACAAGGTGGTTTGTGGCAGACATACTTTGATGGAGATTTTTCCAAAGAGGGATCAAGAGCTGGTGTTCTATTGATTTCTCCATCAGGTACTACAATCAAATACTTTTTCTTGTTAACTTTTCAGTCTACAAATAATACTGTTGAGTATGAGGCCTTGTTTTTGGGATTAAATATTGCTACTAGGCATGGTATCAAATGTTTAAAATTTTATGGATATTCTGAGTTAGTAGTAGCACAAGTTAGATCCAAGTATGCTGTAAAAAATGATAGATTAAAAATGTACAAGCATGCTATTTGGGATCAGATTGAATCTTTTGATGCCTTTAACATTGAATGGATAGAAAGGTCAAACAACAACATGGAAAATTTTCTAGCTAATGTTGCTTTAAAAAATGGTGATTTGACTGAGTGGGGTATCAGTTGTGGAAGTTAAGAGTAAACCAATTGTCCCTGATAATGTTTACAACTAGAAATTTTTTGAAGATGACCACGAAATTCTCAGGATTATTTAGTGGCTTGACCATTATGAAGGCTAGCATGTAGATTGTAATTCTTTATTTGAAGTGATTGATGGCAAGGATATTGTTTTGGGAAGTTAGGTTGTCCATTTGAGTTCTAATCAGATTCCTAAGGGGCTGATAAAACTAGAAGCATTGTTCAGTGGTCAAGATGATCATTTATCAAAAAGGAGTAGTGCTAAAATTGAGGATTTGGAGGAAGTAAATTTAGGATCAAAAACTACACCTCAAATAGTATATATTGGAAGGTTAGAATCCCATGTTAGGGAAAATATGATAAAATTGTTAAGGAAACAATATCATGTGTTTTCCTGGTCATATGAGGACCTAAAATCCTATAGGGAGGACCTTTTCCAACATAACATCCAATTGAAACTAGATGCTATTCCATTTAGACAAAAGCAAAGACCAATCAACCCATTATTGGCCCCCAAAATGCAATAAGAATTCATGAAGTTGAGGGATGCAGGGATTATTCAGCCCATAAGAAATTCAACTTGGGTCTCTAATTTGGTCCCAGTGAGGAAAAAGAATGGTGATATAAGGCTTTGTGTTGATTTTAGGAACTTGAATATTGCATCTTTGAAAGATAATTATTCCTTTCATAACATGGAGGCAATGTTGCAAAAAGTTACTGGTTTCTGATTTATTGTCAATGATGGATGGTTTTTCAGGCTACAGCCAGGTATTAGTAAAGGAATCAAAGCAATTTAAAAATACATTCACTACTCCATGGGGAACATATGTGTATATTAGGATGCCCTTTGGTATCATAAATGTAGGGGCAACATTCTAGAGAGCTATGAATTTTGCATTTAAATAATTTATAGATTTATTCATGGTGATCTATCAAGATAATTTGAAATAATATTCCAAGAAAGAAGAGGACCATTGTGGACATTTAGAAAAGATTTTTTAATAAATATTTAGAATATGGTGTTTCTTTGAATCATAAGAAATGTCAGTTTGCAGTAACAAAAGGAAAATTTCTAGGACATATAGTATCAAAATAAGGAGTAAGAATTGACCTAGAGAGGATAGAAGCAATTTAGAAGGTCACTGCTCTGAATAATGTCAAACGAGTACAATATTTTTTAGGAAAGATTAATTTTGTGAGGAGGTTTATTGATAACTTTACAGAGTTTGTTAAGCCTATATTTAAATTGTTAAAAAGGGATGCAAAGTTTAAATGGGATGATGAAGCACAATTTTCTTCTAAAAGGATCAAGAAGGCAGATCAAGAAGCACCTGTTTTAAGGTCTCCTGATTACAGTAGGCCATTTTCATTATTTTCTTTTGCATCTTTTTATACAACTGATGTTGTGTTATTAAAAAAGGATGAGGAGGGTTATGAACATCCCATTGCATTTTTCAATAAAAAAACTCCAAGTTTCAGAGTTGAAATATGAGATGATGGAAAAAAAAGCATATGCCCTGGTTAAAGCTGTGAAGTCATTCAGGCCTTATTTGGTTTGTGTAAAATTGATTGCATATGTACCTCATGCAAAAATCAAGGACATTCTTACTCAATCAAAAGTTACTGGTAAACGATGTACATGGATAAATAGGTTTCAATAATTTAATTTGGAAATCCATATTACCAAATTAGTAAGAGGACTTGGCCTAGAAAACCTAATGACTGAGGAGAATATTGATTTGGTTCAGATAAATAATGTAGAAGTACAAGATTGAACATTGACCAGTATTGAAAAACAACCTTATTATGTTGATATCATGTACTATCTCAAAAATGCCAAGTGCCCTGAGATTATGACTGATAATTAGAAAAGAACCCTCAAGTTGCAAGCTCAAAGATACACATTAGTACAAGGAGATTTATATTGGAAAGACATAAATGGTGTACTTTTGTTATGCCTAGATGAGGGGTAAGCTGAAAAGGTCCTAAAGGAAATGCATGCTGGTGTATGTGGTGGACATTACTCTACCAAACATACTACTCATAAGATCCTTAGGGATGGTTATTATTGGCCTAGTTTATTAAAAGATGCCTTCAAGTTTGTAAGAAAGTGTGAAGCATGTCAGAGATTTGCTTCAAAGCTAAAATATTCTGGTGCTTTGTTGCTAAATCTAGTAGTGGCTGAGGCACCTTTGTCCATGTGGGGGATTGATTTCATTGTGGAGTTTTCAGAAAAATCCAGTGGTGGATATAGTTGGATATTGGTTGCCACAGATTACTTCACAAAATGGATAGAGGCAATTCCTACTAAGAAGGAAACTAGTAAAGTGGTTATTGATTTTCTGATGGAATATGTTTTGACCAGATTTGGTGTCCCTATAAAATTGATAATGGATAATGCTATGTGTTTCAGGTCAGAGGAATTTAAGGATTTTTGTGATGAATATGGAATAATGATGTCATATTCTTCCCCATATCATCCCCAAGCTAATGGACATGCAGAATCTAGTAATAAGAGTATTTTGTAGATTTTGAAGAAAACTTTAAAAACAAACAAAAGAGCTTGGCATTCTAAGTTGAAATTAGCTTTATGGGCTAATAGAGTAACTGTGAAAAGGGATACTGAGAAGTCCCCTTTTGAATTGGTATATGGTATGCAGGCTAGGATACCATTGAATAATTTAATTCCTATTTATAAATTCATTAAGGAAGAAGGTCTTGTAGTAAGTGATGCCATGCATAATAGAATGGTCCAATTAGTTGAATTGAATGAAATCATAAGAGAATGAAAACATAAAAACTTGAAGAGACAATAGAAAATGAAATATTTGTTTGACAAAAGAGATAATAATAGAAAATTTCAGCCAAATAACATGGTATTACAGTGGAATGCTAAGGCTAAAGATAAAGGGCAACATAAAAATTTTGAATCCTTATGGATAGGGCCTTATATCATTCATCAGACACATGGTAAGGATTCTTATTTCTTAAGAAATTTGGATGGTGATGTATTGGAATTGTCAGTGCATGGACAATTCCTAAAACCTTTCTTTAATTGAAATTTTCCATGCAAAGTAGTCATGTATATAGGTAGTTGGTTTTAGGTGTGCTCGTTTGCTATAGGTTTTACATTTGTATATGTTCTAGAGTTTTGTTGTAGGTTAGTGTGTAGTTTTGGTCTTCTTTTCCCATAGATCTAGATTCTTTCCTTGATCTAGCAATCAAGCATCCTCACTTAGAGCCACTATTGGTCATTTTTTTGTCCATTTCCAAATGTATATTGTATGGACCTGTGTAGGGTTATAAAAAATATTTTTTCCCCTGCTAAATCTATCAGTTTTCATACCTGGTTCACATATCCAATGATCTCTAGCCTAAAACCCTAAGTCACTGTAAGAAATTTGGTTTAAATGGTGAAAACCCTACTATTCTTGTTTTTTCTTTAAGCCTTAATTTCAAAATTATGGTCGTTGGTTGAAAAAAGGTCTTAAGCCCTTCATGGTCTATTTTAATTTGTAGTTACCTTTTTGGTCACTTAAGATCATTATAAACCATGTGCCCTTTCGGTATGTCCGAGTGGGGTCATCCCTTTTATCTTTTCTTATGTCTTAACGGGGTCATCAATTAATTTTATTTTATTTCCCTAAGTCCAATGTCCCTGACTCAATTTACCCTTTATATCTTTCGAGGATGTCCATTTTAATCCTATGGCTGGCTTAAAGACTTGAAGCTGAGATGAATGAGATATATCCATCAAGCCATTAAGCCTGTAGAACATGTGTCCTTATGGGTTTGGCTGAAGTCAAAAGGAAAAATTTAAAAGGAAAGCAAGTTGCAGAAGATCCTATGGTTGGTTTAAAGGCTTAGTGATGAGATGATCAAGATCTAATGATTAAGCCATCACGCCTGAATGACACATGGCACATGGCAGGCCTAGATCAATGGTGAAGAAGAGATTAAAGTGATGCAACTTAAAGTTAATCCAGCGGTCAGCTTAAAGGATTGAAGCAAAGATGCAGTCGATCTAGTGTTTAAGCCATTACATTATGCATCCATGTGTCCTATCTGAGTTAGTGGGACCTATAGTTTGAAGCCAAGGGTGAGAATAAAGTGTAGTATAGTTAATTTTGATCAGACGATAGACATAATGAATCATAGACAAAGATGAAGGTTTCAATTTTTAAGGAATTAAGCCTATCTACCACATGTCCAAAATAATGAAAGATGTAGAGGAACAAGGGCATTTTGTTTTTATTCCTTTTGATGGTCTTTGTGCAGGTGAAAAGTTTAGGAAAGACCAGAGCAGTCATGGTGCCTTCACTAGTTTAAAATTCTTCAGGATGTTTATCCCACATTGTTTGTGTGGAGGAAGACTTTAATTTTTTTATATTATAGACCATAGTAATGAAGTTCCTAAAAGGCATGCACCTTTTGGAAGGCAACCCAGTGGACAGGAGGTGACGTGATCGGTCAGCTGGCAGACAAGAAGGAGTATTTTGGTGCTAACATGGTCCAAGGGTGAGAAGTGGCATGTTATTGTCCACTCATGGAGGTTGGAGGATGGATAGAAAAAGGTTTTCTAGTGTGCAAGATTGTTCTGCATGGAGATTCTAGGGAGGAGGATCGACGGTGGTCGCGTACTCTCAAGGCAGAAAAGAATATTCAGCCAAGGGCCGTGAGTGAACGAGGATACAACATGTGGCTAGTGGTCTCAAGGTTGCATAGTTCAAAGGAGGTTGTTAGTCTGGTGCGTGAATGCATGAATAGAAGTTTTTATAGAGTCACTACGGTCATGAAAGGTAGCTAGAAATGTTGGCGAGTGCGCAACTAACCATTGGTGGTTAGTATTGCGCACTCACGCAGGTTAGTGGTGGTTAAGAATGGGTTGCGAGGGTGCAAAAATGTGACACCTGGATGATGGTTTCCAAGATTAATGAAGATAATTTAAAGAATATCTAAGAGGATTAGACAACTCTTGTTCACTCGCAGAAGTAATTGGAATGTTCTTTCAAAGGCCGCAAGTTGGCAAGTGATCGACATGTGTCCGGTTGTGGACATTTTTACCGGGTAACCTAAAAATAATCTATGACTCTATTTTAAAGTACATGAAAGTTTGAATCTAGATCATTGATGGAGATGTTCATGTCATTTGTATCCATTTAAATGCTTTTCAAATATTTAAATTCCTTTCTCAGGGTTTTCAAGCGGTGTTTTATGTCGTCTAGTTGTAGAACATTAAATTGGTTGACCGGGTCTTTTGGGATATATTTTTACACCCATTGGATATCGTGTGGAGGAGAGACTGGTGTGTCCATGTTTATTGATGTCTTCCTATGTTTTGATCTTTGAGTCCTTGTGTATGAAATTTGTAAGGCAAGTTTAGTACACTATTTACAAGGTATTGGTGAGATTATTTTTTAGTTTCTTCCAAGGAGAGAATTAAATTCTTAAAGATTAGTCTCAGAGGATTCCGGGTTTACATAAGAATTTGATGTCTAAATGTGGAATGATTGAATGATTTTTAAGGCACTTCATTTTGATTCTAGGTGTATTATTGTTTAAACCATTTCTGTGAATATATGTTCAATTGACTCTTGGCCCTAGATTCGGCACTGGTCTGAACTTGATAGGTAGTTATCATCATCAATCCATAAAATTAAAAAATCATTTTCATTTATGTTATTAAGAACATATGTGTTTAATCAATTGCATTGAAGAATACAATTCACTTTGTTTATTCCTTGGAGAGAGAATAATTAGGCTAGCCTTCCTGAGTCAAGAACTCTAAAAAGAAGAAGAATGAGAGTCCTTGTTTCACTGTTATTTTCCCTTTCTAAGTTCATGGTTTGGATTTTTAAGCTCTGCGTAAGATTGGTCTTGTTCATCTGCAAGGCATGCTATCAATTATTGCTATAAAAGGCAGGAGGAAAATCAGTGTTACCCTTAATCCATTGTTAAGTTTACTGAGAAGTAGTAATATATAAAAGGTATACCTACCTAAGTATGTGGAGCTCAAATAAGAATGAGGATTAATCCTCATCAATTGGAGTTTTTTCTTGACATAATCATAAGTTGGGAATCTAAGAGTCAGGCATTATTGTTATATTGAGATTCTGCAAGAAAAAGCTCTAACAGAACCAAAGTATTTTTACCTTTTACCACATAGTGCTCTAGTTGTGTCATGTAAATATCCTCTTCCAAATCACGATGAAGGAAAATATCTTTCACATTAATTTTCTCAACCTTTAAACATAAGAAGCAACAATATAAATAAAAAATCTAATGGATGTAATTTTTTCAACATGAGAGAATATATCACCATAATCAATACCCTCAAGTTGAGAGTAGCCTTTCACAACCAAGTTTTATTTATACTTCTCTATGCTTCCATCTGAACCAATATTTTTCTTAAATACTCTTTTGAAACAAACATCTTTTCATCCTTTAGGAAATGGTACAAGATCCCATGTATCATTTTGTTTCAAAGTTTCCATTTCTTCATTCATAGAAAATTTCTATTATTTTGCATCATTTATACCTAATTCATCCTTTATAAATCTAGGTTCATCCATGCTATTATTTAAATAAAAAAAATCCCCATTCATTTGGAGAATACATTTCAGGTGGTTGTTTGTCACTTCTAGACCTTCAAACAAGTTGAGTCAGAGTTTCTTCCCCCTCTTCTAAAGATTCAAAGCTAGATGAGCTCTACTCAACCTCTTGTCTATCTAGGGGCCTTGATTAAGTTTTCTTAGACATAGAGGGTATTTTTTGATATTAATCAACAAAAAAACTAGGTTACTAACCCTTACAAGACCACTACCTAAAGATGTACATACACAACACACTAACAAAAAACAAACATCAAAATAATCTTAGAATAGAGCTAATAAAGTAGATAAATAAATGTCATAGTTCATCAACCTATAACCATGAAATTTACCACCATAGTAAAAAGTAGTACCAATCATAAAAGAAAAATATAAAAACCTAAACAAAATCCTACTAGTGCAGCCAAAGTTGTAGCACAACCATCTAGAGTTCAAAAAGCCACACAGGCTAAAAAGTAAAATTATATAGAAAAGTCCCAGTGGGGTATGGGGTCAAATCCCCACTAAATATTATGAGAATATTTTATATCACAACCTAGTTGATATAGCACATGATACCAATCATTGATGAGGAATTTAAACAATTCCTTATAATTTCCTTCATCCTATTCATCTTTCCTGAGAAGATTGTGTTGTAAAAAGAAGAGAGAGGTTGTAAAGTTGTGCATCACTCAAAGACTGGATCTAGAAATGCTTCCTAGTTTTATTTTGGCTTCACTCACTCTATATTTTATACTATCCACCTCTCTCTACAAGTTGGGAAAATTTGAGGCCAAAGTCATGTCCAAGTTAGAAAGAATTGGGTTCTCCTTAGTTAGTGGCATGTCAATACTAGGATCCGCAAGTCCCTCCTTCCCTTAATCAGAAGTATGGGTTGAGATTTTGGAGGTAGACTTATTTAAGATACCACTATCATTAGTCTCTAAATCATCATGTTCTATGTTCTTTTTTTTTCTCACTCCCGTTTTTAGTTGCATTGTTCCCCTGTTTAGTGTCTTCCTTGGAATCATAGTCTACAAGTAGTTTTTTTTCATTCTTTTGTACATCTATTGGCCAATGTGTTGGATCTTTGAGGGGTTATATGATCCTCCTTTACATTCTTTTTTTTTATCACAATTTACCACCTAAACAAATAATGTTTTCTTTTTTACAAGAGGGGAGGGGTTTTTTCCTTTTCTCTTGGAGGTATACAATGCAAGGTCTTTTCCTTTTGGGATAGTCTTAGGAGTACCATCATTGAAGTTCAAAATGTTTGGGGTTCTTAGATTGGAGGAAATTTTACTAGCCCTCATATTTGTAATACCTTTCTTCTTATTTTGGCCAGGCATATCAACAATATTACCTAGCGGGGGGATTATGAAACAAAGGCCTCATAGACAATGAAAGGTTTAGGAGGGTAGAGGGCCAAATGAAAGTTTTAAAGTCTAATAATAAGGCCTTGATGCAGGTAAGTTATTTTTTTATCATGATCACATCTTTCCTTAATATCAAGCACAAAGCTTTCAAGACGATTCAACAAGAAAAATGGAAAAGAAATTATTTCATGATTTTTGAAGTGATTAAGAAGAAGCATATGATAATAATAATAATAAACCTTAAAAATATCATCCACCGTAAAGTACCTCATGATCATAAAGAAGACCTGGTCCCAAGGAGGATTAAGCTTAGCCCTATTTTATCCTTCTTATTTCTTAACCAGGGCATCACTGCCCTTAAAGAACCTACTTAAATTGTCATTGTAAACTATTTAACTAGTCTTCTTCTATTTCCTACCCCTTATAGATAACCTGGTGGCCTTAGCGGTGACCTCTTCACTAATTTCAAAGGAAATACCCAAAATAAAAACTCTCTTTTTATCGTAGGTGCTAGCAAATTGCGAATATAGGCCCTCATTGAATATGTTAATGGACTCAATAAAGTTGGTTCCACCCTCCTTGCAGATATGCCACACTGTGGAGCCATTCCTGAAATCATTTGATTTACCTAGCTTGATGCAATTGTATTCACCCCCATAATTATAACATAATACATAGGGAAGTTAGATCTGAGATTAAAACTGTAACTCTTGATATGGAAAGAGTATCTTTTTGTTATCACAAAATTATTTATTAGTAATAAAAAATTTTGTTTGTCTGGCTAGGTGAAGTCATTTAACCATCCTCCCAAGGAATTAGACTCATGCAATCTATAGTTTCCCATAATCAAGGTTCTTTTAAATATGACACATAAAGGGTACCCTTCATTATGAAAGGGGCATGAGAGCTTCACTTAGTAAACCTAAATCACAACACATGCGTTCGTGGCATACTAAAGAATCCCCCTATTTTTAAAAAGTATTGCCTCAAACTCCCTTTTTGTCACCCCTTCCAATACCCCTCACACCTATTTTCCTATATAAACCCCCACCCACCACCCCATAAAACCCCCCTACCTCCTATTTAGGAAATAAATTTCCCCCTTTTTTGCCCATTTTACATCCCCTAATATGAATGCACGTGATAGTGTATTGCCCCTTTATGTAAGACCCCGTGGAAATGGGTAGTGATAACTAAAAATGTTGCCAGTACTATTTATTGCATAATGTCATCTCATTATTTTCAGGCACTCTTTTAGATTAATGCAATCAACATGATTACCTAGGGGTCACCTAAGAAAACTACTACCCCATAAACAATAATTAATATCCTCTTGGATAATTCCTTTCCATGAATCAACACCATTCTACCATGTCATCAATCTCACGATATTCAAATTCAAAATATTTTGATTTGTTCCCTACTCTCGCTCAATACTTAACAGGTAAGAGTTTTGGGTTACCAAGCACCCTAAAGTACAAATGATGCAAGGATGGAGGAAGGGGGGCCAAAGGCTCTTCCAACTACCAAACCAATTTGCATATATAATGTGGAAACAAACACAACATAGTGAGAGAAGAAAAAATAGAGATCCTTTTGATTAATTGATCAAACTAAGTACATATCAAGCTTTAAGGCCTTCCTAGTTTGGGCCAAATACATTCAATGAATTATAGATTAATCTTCATACATGCGAGGTCACAGACCCACCTTCCAGATAATTCAATACTTAATCTTCTATTACAATCTGATATCAAAATCCTCCTTCTAAAACTACTCCCTAAACTAAGAACATAGAAACAAATATATACAAAAGTCCACCAAAGAGTTCGGTGGTCAAATCCATAAGTGAGGCCCAGATTTAGGTCCACACAGATCCCAAAGAGAGACCCCACATTAATTAAGCCACAAAAATTAAATGAAAAAGTCAGCCACCAGATCCAACTTGAAAATAAACAACTCGGGCAAAGGATGATCGAGAAACAAAGTGACTTGGGAAAATAACACCTTGATAAAAAAAACATGACTCAGACCAAGCATACCCGAGCAACAAAATACAAACCTGAGTGACAAAAAATGAACTCGAAACAAGCATACCCGAGTCACACAAACCTGAGCAATAGAGACCAACTCGGAACAAGTATACCCGAGAGACAGAGCCCGAGCAATAGAGACCAACTTGAAACAAGCATACTCGAGTGACAGAGCCCGAGCAATAGAGTACTTCACCGAACAACCTCCAAACAAGCTAAAGGATAAAAGTAAAACATATTTTTGGTTGGGCAGGATTTCCAAGGACCCAAGATGCTCCTGCATCAGACACCTAGTCTTACAAGAAATGATTTCCCAAATCATGTATCAGGTCTAACCTGAAATGAATCTTACTTAGATTGAGAACTCCAAGATGAGTCCTCAATCGGTCTATTTTTCCACTTTACCAGATACTCCATGTACTCCTTTCCTCTTTTACTTCTTCTAACTCTTTGTTTCAAAATATTCTCAACTTCCTCTATCTACTTCTTAGGATAATCACTCAGTACTGTCACTTCTTCATCAGGTTCATGATATTCATACAAGTCTAAAATATTGAATGTAGGCGATATATCCATGTCATTAGGTAATTCAACTTCATAAACATTTCCACTGTCAAATCTTCGCAGTACTCTTTAAGGACCAAATTTCTTCATCTTCAATTTTCCATATGTTCCAATACGAAATCTACCTTTCTTCAAATGAACAATTACAACATCACCAAATTCAAATTTTTTATGTCTTCTTGATCTATCTTCACTATCCTTGTACTTCTGATTTCTTTTCTCCAGCTTCTACTTTACATATTCATGCAATGTCTTCATAAACTCAATAAATTCCTTTGCTTCATCACTTCTTTTCTCTTCTCCAACAATATCTCTTAAGTCTTATATACCTCTCTATTGTGTGCCATGAACAATCTCAAAAGGTGTCTTTCCAATACTACTATTTACTTAACTGTTGTATACAAACTCTTCTTGTGCCAACATCAAATCCCAATTACTTGGTGTGTCTCCAACTAGGAAACTCAAAAAATTACCCTTGAAATTCAATTTAAAACCTCTGTTTGTCCATTAGTCTATGGGTGAAATGTAGAACTATACTTTAACTCAGTATCCAACTTCTTCCAGAGTGTTCTCCATAAGTAGCTTAAAAATTTATTGTCTCAGTTAGAGATGATACTCCTCGGTAATCCATACAATCTGATAATCTCTTTAAAGAAAATATCTTCTATATGTACTACATATGATGTTTTTCTACATGGTATAAACTATGTCATCTTAGGAAATCTATCCACAACCAAAAATATGGAATCATTACCTCTTGTTGTCCTCGATAAGACAAGAACAAAATCCATGTTGATATCACTCCAAGGTTTCTCAGGAACAGTAATTGGTGTATACAAACCAGTATTCTCACTCACTCCTTTTGAAACTTGACAAACTCCACAACTTTTCACAAATTTATGAATATCCTTATACAACTAAGGCCAACAATACCTTTTGATAAGAAAACTCAATGTTTTATCAATACCCAAATGTCCAGCCAATCCACTACTATGTTTTTCCTTAATCAAATTAGGTCTCATTGAACCTCTCGGTATACACAACAGAATACCTTTAAATAACATATCTTCCTAAATAAAATAGTCTTCATACTTGATTGATTTGAATTAGGTTCTCTACACACTCTCCACTTCTCAGAAAAATCAGGATCACTTTCATACAAATTCTTCATGTCATCAAAACCAAGAACTTCAATTCTCATTTCTGTCAACAAAGATCTTCTTCTACTCAATGCATCAACAACTCGGTTAGAAACTCCACTCTTATGTTTAATCACAAATTTGAAACTCTGCAAATGCTCTACCCATTTCATATGTCTCTGATTCAACTTATTCTGACTACCCAAATATTGCAAAGCCTTATGGTCCTTATACAACACAAATTCATTTGGGATCAAATAATGTCTCCATTACTTCATAGCTTGAACAATAGCATAGAACTCTTAATCATAGACAAAATATTTCCTTTTAGCATCATTCAACTTTTCACTAAAGAAAGCAACAGGTTTACCTTCTTGAGTCAACATGTTACACAACTCCAATTGCACTTCTACTTGCATCACATTCAACTTGAAATACCTTATTGAAATTAGGTAATTCTAACATGGGTAATTCAGCAACCTTTAACTTCAAAGCCTCAAAAATCTTATCATCTTCATGTGTCCATTTGAATTCTCTTTTGTCTCCTCTTATTGTCTCAGTCATAGCATTACAAATAGAACTAAAATTTATGATAAACTTCCTGTAAAAACTTGCCAATCCATGAAATGATCTTACCTTAGTGACATTCTCAGGTGTAGGTAAACTAAGTATAGCTTCAACCTTCTCAAGATCCATCTGCAGACCATCAGCTGAAATTACAAAACCCAAATACACAAGCTCTTCTTTCATGAAGGAACACTTCTTTAGATTTATCAGCAACTTTTCCTCTTTCAATCTCTGCAACACTTGCCTTATATGCATCAAATTATCTTCTCTAGTCTTACTGAATATTAGAATATCATCCTAGTATACAATCACATATTTATTCAAGAATTTCTTCAAAACTTCATTCATTAACCTCATAAATCTACTTGATGCATTAGTTAAACCAAAAGGCATAACCAACCACTCATACAAACCTTCCTTTTGTTTTGAAAGTAGTCTTCCATTCATCACCTTCTTTGATTCTAATCTGATGATATCCACTCTTCAAATCAATTTTGGTAAAATATCTTTCTCCACTCAAACAATCCATTATGTCATCCATTCTCAATATAGGAAACCTATACTTCACTGTGATTTTATTGATTTCTCATGAATCAGTGCACATTTTCCATTCTCCATTCTTCTTAGGTGCCAACATAGCTGGTACTACACATGGACTTAAACTCTCTTGGATCAGGCCTTTGTTCAACAATTCATGAACTTGTGGGTTAAGCTCTTCATTCTCATTCAGTGTTAACCAATGTGGTGCTTTTTTTTGTAATCTAGCTCCAGGAACAAGATCCATATAGTGACTGATAGCTCTCATTGGTGGAAAACCATCAGGTACATTATTTGAAATGATCTCCTTGTACTCAGTAAGTAACTTCTCAACTTCTGCAGGAATTTCATCTTCTGTATTCTTACTCAGTTTGTTAGGAATCAAAGCATGATAGATATCATTTCTTTTCAAATCCTTAACAAACTATTTACCTTCCATCAAAAAAACTTTTATAAATATACAAATCTCACCAACAGATTCTTCAACCAAAGGTAACAAACTTTTCTTCTTACCATTATCCCAAATAGAATATCTATTAAATATTCCATCATGTATAGCATTTCTATCATACTACCAAGGTCTTACCAATAAAATATAACAACAATCCATTGGCATAATTGTTCAGGCTTAGAATTTTCACCCTAAATCAGGCATTAAGGCTTCATGGAAATTCTATCTGACAATGGAGACTTCCTCTAGCTGTGGGTGAACTATGGATGAGGAAGAATCTCTGGATTCTAGGTCGGTTCCTATCTAATACGGAATATCACCTCCTGATTGAAAATTTAACTGAGAGGATGAGAGATTTAAAATTGAACTTGCATAAAAACTAGAAAATGGTGATACACCAAGGAGATTCAGATTCTTTTGAAGCTTCAAACTGACATTCACTTATCATACCCTGATGGATCTCTGCACTATCATTCACTGCTCAATACATAGGTTAATTGGAAGGTGACAACTAGGGTTTGACCACAAGCAGTACTTTTACCATTAACAACATGCACATTCTGCAAAAGGCTTATATTCTGTAATACAGAATAGGAATCAATGCAATTCACTAAACCATATTCCAAAGGTATTACTCTTATATGTAGAAATTTAAAAAGGAACTTGAACAGATGATCACAATAAGATGTATGTAAAAGTGGGTCACTATATTCTTCTCAAAATCTATATATAAGTTACATGTATGAATTCCCGAGCAATGACAAGGAATAATGAAATCCTCTTGCACACCACCGAAATTACAAGCATGAACTTGAACTAGAATACAAAGAAAAATGAATTAACGGCTATAGGAATTAGAAATTCACTAAAGATGATTTCTCCATCAATTTGACCCCCCCTAAACATAAAGCAGAAACTCCCTCTAAATAGCCAACATGGCTTATTTCAAATAGTCTTCCCTCCAAAAAGAAAGCTCTCCAAAACCTCTCCACAACTATAGGTTTTACTAAATTACCCTAAGACATAAACCTTAAGTTTTTAGACCCCCAAAACTATACCAATTACCCATGTATCAACTACATCCCATTCAAATACATGACATTTTTAGCAATGTTCTATCACCCTATTCAAAAAGTGACTACCTAACATCAAAGGTTTAGAAACCTTTATCAACTCGGCATCAACCCATCTCTAACTTGGCTGACAGCGTACCACTGTAGTTGATGTTGTTGTGGTTAGGTAACCGGCATGGTTTGTTTTTTATTTGATCACTGCCAGTTGGAATAAATAGTTTTATCCTGTCGTGGCACAAAAACGTACCAATGTGGCAATGTCGATTGCATTTGAACTGTAATTGCATTTACTCCATCTGACAATGGATTCAAAATGAAAGTAAAATACAATGTAATCCTTTTATCTATTTCATTTTCATTTTTAGGGTTTTGTGTTTTTCTCTGTGTCGCCGCCATGTTGAAAGTGGAAACCATGAAACTCTACTATGATTCTGGCTTTGTTTTGTAGAGAAACTTTGAGTTTCATGAGTCTTTATGAGGAAAACATTATTTACATATTCAATGTAACATATGGCATCTCTGTTGTCGCCTTCCTCTTCAGTAAAGGCTACGGATTTTGATCTTCATCTTCTTAGAACTCGGGTTCCATCTGTAAGTTTTCTTGTACTTGCTTTAATGTTGGGATGTTTCGATGACATAGTATCTTCGGTCTTCCCTGTTTGCTTGATTTTGGGTTTCATCTGTGAGTTATCTTTAGTCTGCTTGAAAGCTAGGAACACTTTGATGAAGTGCTTTCAAAATCCATTTACAAATGGCACTGCAGATTTAATTGTAGCTCAGGTTATGTATTAATGTCTTACCACCATTTTGAGTTTTAAACCACAGTGTATGAAGAAGACTCAGGGAGTTCTTCTCTATTTGACCACCACTTGTAGATTTGGGATGCAACACCACTGCAATCTTGGAGTGGTCTTCAACTATGATTGAGATGTCAACCCATGAACCTCGGCTTTGAACTGGGGACATCTCAGTCATAGTTTCAGACTTATCCCCAGTCTGTTGTGTGACATGTAACTGAGAAAGAAAACATCGTGGCCTCTGTATGTCTTTTCACTTCCTTCTTCAGACACGTGAGAAACAGACCAATTTATGAATTTTTTACTTGTGACCACCATGCGGGTTTTCTGGAAACCGTGACTCTCTTTAGCATTTTTTTAAAAATGTAGCTTATGACTGAAAGATGGAGTGTATACATTTAGTTTTAGCTTTATGACATCTTTTAGTCATAAGGGTCACATTTTTTTGGTGCGAGTTGCTACAGTCATAAATGGGAACACAAAGACATACCCCATTCTGCACATACAGATAAGTTGCCTCCATCTGTTCTTTATTTCTCTACTTATTGCATCAATATGATCTTTATTATGTTTAATGCATGTTGGTGCTCTTTGTATGATGTCGACTGTGTAGCTTTAAATCTTCATACAACTCTTGAACTTTCATTTTCTTGCTATCGAGCCCATGAACCTCAGCTCTGCTCAATGTTGAATCTCACTGTCATTCTTACATGCTTTTACTTGCATCACTTTAGAATAACCACAGAGCCCTACACTTGGATTTGTCAGTTTGATGCTTTTTTTCAATTTTGAAGTGAACCACAGGGTTTGTGTTTGTCTGAATGTTTTGATAAAAAACATTACTCTTGCTGCCTTCAAATACAAGTAATTAGTAAGCACAATATATGCTTCTCTGTTTAATGACATTCCATTGTTTGAAAAAGAAACACACATAAGATATTTAATTGCAACATTATGTTGAAAAAAACTATAAGTTTACAATCTTGATGACAATACCGAGTATCTCTGTTAGCATTTAAATGCAAATATGTTGAATATGTTGTTGTTCTTTAATGTAAAAATACACTATTTTTTCTCTTGAAGTACACCTAGGAAAGAACAAACCCATGGGGTTCAAGCACGGGCTCGTGACTCCCATGGATTTTACTTCAAAATAGTAAACCCATTCTGCATATACAATTCTTATTACATGCCTTGTCCTGTTATCAAGAATGTTCATCATTGCAAAAAGAAAATTGTCTCGACAGTTGGTCTAAAACACATTATGTATTGCAATATTTCAGCATGATCAAGCATAGTCTTTTTTTTTTTTTAAATGAAGCTTCTGGATATCTTGTAATAATTTTCCATTATGTTTGTTCTCTGTATGTGCACACCCATGCTGATCTAAGACTATTAATTCTGTCCAAACTTGCAGTTTTCACATTTTTTTATTGCATGCTTTTACTCTGTCAACATTTTCTCATTTAACACAGTTTATGCATAATATTTATGTATGAGATTTCAACCTAGATCCTCCAAGTGAACTTTAACAAATATTTATCAGCCACGTATGTGAAGGAGCACTTACTATAACAACACTTTCACACTTTCCATTAATTGCATAGAAACAATGAATCTTCAGAGTCTTTCAATTCTGCAACTCTCCATCTTTCTTTGTTCATGTGTTTTCTGTAGCACCTTTTTCACCTTCATATGTCTGCACCTCATCCTTCTTATGTACGTGATCCAAAACCTTCTGAGATATCAACCATCTTTTTGCATATAATGCCTTATGTGAAGTTCGATCACGGGCTCGTGACATCCATTGCATCATTTCCTTTTGTTTCTTGCATTCAATTATAGATACCTGTCCACTTGCACACAAAATAACACTCAATTTATTAGGTCATCAAATCATATGCACCAGTTAATGTTTGTGAGTGAATATAAGATAACATTCACTCATGAATATTGGTTGGTTTGTGTTATTTGGTGAACTCATAGGTTGATCAAATCATGAAAAAGGTTTCTCAGATGGTAATACTAAGTCCCTTTCATTCAGATATCTGATTATATAAAGAAGAACAAGATATATCAAAGTGATGATACATAGCAAAATTTTTCATGTTTAGAAAAAGTCCCTTTAATACTATTCTTTAGATATTATAGATGAATGTTTTCTCATTACATTGATTTCATTAGATTGATATGCAGTTTTCAGAAAGATTGATTGTGTGTTGTTTATGTTCCATGTATTGCTTAGATCCAACTGGATCTAACATCTTTTTCACCATGTTGTAGGTAAACCCTAAGAAGACCTATATGTAGATGAAGATGGATTATGAAGACCTAGGACCTGATATGCAAACAACAATGGAGACCTAATATGCAAGCATAAAAAAACCAACCACAAGCCAATGCATGGGACCTCTACTCCATA
Source organism: Thuja plicata (assembly GCA_018584345.1). Classification (NCBI taxonomy): domain Eukaryota; kingdom Viridiplantae; phylum Streptophyta; class Pinopsida; order Cupressales; family Cupressaceae; genus Thuja; species Thuja plicata. Next base: position 1,195,081 of record MU227387.1, on the reverse strand, counting down.
CTTTCAATTATGCCTTTTATTCTGCAATGTACTATTGTTTTGATATGAAAAGAAAGATGAAATAACATTTTTATAATACATTCAGCTTGAATGCACAATGTAATTGATCAAAATTGTAATTTAAAAATTCTGAAATGTGATCAATTCTTAGAGTACAAAATGATAATTTCTGAAAATGAATGTAATTATAAAATGTTGATTAATAATACCTAAAGGATAATATTAATAGGACCTCCTAAAATGCAATCTCTTCCTGTTTATGATTATTTTGATGCATGTTGAAAACTAGGATAACAATAATATCACACAACATCTTATCATAATACTTTCCAATTTTCACATTGACAAAACATTGGTCACTCACCATTAATGTGTGCTCATCCTTGACCCACGAGATCTAATAGGGCTTCGAATGATTCATCCTCTCCAACTGAAACTTGGTGACCATTTCCTTAGATGCTAGATTCTTTGAGCTTCCACTATCAACAATCACCTTCCAAACTTTGTCTGCAACTCTACATTTGTTCTTGAACAAACTTTTCCTGACAGGATCTTGCTTATCTTTCTCACTCCATAGTATTCTTTAGATCATGAGATTTCCTTCCTTCTCAGCTTCATTTGGTGACTCTTCTTGCACCAAAGCATTTATGTTACTACCAATATTTGTGCTTGCATGTGTACATTCAAAGGATTTATGTCCTTCCTCTCCACAATTATAACAAGTTACTTGAAATCCTCTTCTATTATGACCACCTCAGGAGTAATTGCCTCTTCCTCAGTATGAACTTCCACCTTTCCATTCAGTCTTTCCCTTGTCTTGAGATGTGTCTAAATTTAACTTGTCTAGTTTAGATCGACTATTTTCACCATGAGATATACCTCTTCCTCTAGGGAATCTACCACCTCTTCCTCTTTGTCTTTGTTCATATCTTTTTTTCATCTTCTCCTCAGCTTTTAGGGAAAACTGATATGTCTCCTCAATGCTTTCCATCTTGACTAAGCTGATCTCATCTTGTATGGAACTTCTCAATCCATTCAGGTATCTTGCCACTCTTTCCACTTCATCTTCAACATGTCCATATCAAATGTCCAATCTATAGAATTCCTTAGTGTAGTCTTTTACTGATCTATCTTTCTACTTCAAATTTTTCATTCTCCGAACTAGGTTAGTTTGATAATCACAAGATAGAAACTTTCCTTTCAATTTGTTTACCATCTTATCCCATACCTTGATTTTATCTTTACCTTTCTTCTTTTGATCCAATTGCAGATGTTCCCACCATAAGGATGCATGACCTTTCAACTTTGTGCTTGTAATCTTCAAATTCTATTCCTCTGATACATTCTCATATTCAAAGTAATTTTCCATCTCGGTTATCCAATCTATCAACTCATTAGAATCCAATTTTCCACTGTACTTAGGAGGAGTAAATTGAGGTGTGGACTTCAAAATTTTCAAAGCTCGCATGAATCTTTCTTCTTCCTGATCCATCACAGGTGCATGTGCAACTTCACCTTGAACCTCTTCCAATTCATCATCACTAACATATTAAAGATGTCTTCCTCTATGCTAGGATATCTCAACAACTTCCAATCTTGCAGCTATCTGTCTAAGCATATCAGCTAGACCTAGATCTTCATTTCCTTTCCCATGAACCATCTTGAATCCATCTACAGTTGTAGGTTAGATCACAATCTACTACCCCACAAGAATATCACCAAGTAGGGTTAGGGTTTAAAAGAAGGAAATTACATCTCACCAATGCTCTGATACCACCTGGCACAAGGATGGAGGCAGGAGGGGCCAAAATCTCTCCCAACTACCAAAACAACTTGCAAATAGAATGTGGAAACAAAAAAACATAGTGAGAGAAGAAATAACAGAGATCCTTTTGATTAATTGATCAAACTCATTACATGTCAGGCTGTAAGGCTTTCCCAGTTTGGGCCATATACATTCAATGAATTATAGATTGATCTTCATACATGAGAGGTCATAGACCTTCCATCCAGATAATTCAATACTTAATCTTCTATTACAATCTGATATCAAAATACTCCTTCTAAAACTAATCCCTAAACTAAGAACATAGAAACAAATATATACAAGAGTCAACCAAATAGGTCGGTGCTCAAATCCATAAGTGAGACCCAGATTTAGGTCCACACAGATCCCAAAGAGAGACCCACATTAATTAAGCCAAGGAAATTAAATGCAGAAGTCAGCCACTAGATCCAACTCCAAAATAAACAACTTAGGCAAAGGATGACCAAGCAACAGAGTGACTCGAGAAAGAAAACCCCAAGCAATAGAACATACCTCGGGCCAAGCATACCTGAGCAATAGAAGACAAACCTGAGAGACAAAAAATGAACTCGAAACAAGCATACCCAAGTGCAAAAAACCCAAGAAATAGAGACCAACTTGGAACAAGCATACCCAAGCAACAGAGCCCGAGAAATAGAGTACCTCACCGAGAAGCCTCTAAACAAGCTAAAGGATAAAAGAAAAACATATTTTTGGTTGAGCAGGATTGCCAAGGACCCAAGATTCTCCTACATCAAAAATTAAGCAGGATCCACTTCAAAAATAGGGTGTTATACATCATCTCTCTTAGATTTTGAAAAATATCTATTCAGGAGAGTTTGGACATCACCTAAGAGAGAAATAAGGCTTTTACAAAACCTCAACCCCTTCAGGTTGTAGCCATTAGTAGCAAGAGAGTATGCAACCATGTTTCCCTCCCTATAAACATGGTTGATAGGAAAAGAATAAAACCATTGTAGAAGCCTATGAACATCACCCAAGATGCCTTCTACAAACTAGTTGGTCTTACAAAAACCTTTGATAGAAGTGATGATAATATTGGAATCCCCTTTGATTTAAAGTGCTCTAATTCTGGTGGAGAGTGCTATCTTGAGTCCCCATAGAAGTCCCAATCCCTCACCTTAGTTTTTCGTATATTTGGGAAAAGCACCATTATAGGTTTCAAAAAAATTCCTAGAGGCATTTTTTATCACTCCTTCAACAACAACCAAACCCTAAGATTGGTTTTTGTACCATCAAATTTTGGTTTGGACCAACCCAGGCAAGGAGGATCCATTTTGTGTTTTTCCTTTTAAGCTTTTTGGATGGGTCAAACTTCCTAAATGATTTTTAGAAACCCTAATTCCTTGTAATTTGGAAATCATAGAGGGGGAAGGAATAGGTGGAAAAAGACACCTATTGGTACTTAAATTTTCTAACATCTTGGGGAAAATACCAAAGACCACATTTGGAAAGCATTCATTTTCATAGAAGATCATGTTGTTTCTTTCCTTTCAAAGTGCCTAGCCAAGATGTGGAGGAATTTGTCACCATAATTTTTTGATATTGGGAGAGAAGGAGGGGCCTTTCCATTTAAAGGAGATATTTTTAATGTCCCTATTCATCACCCAATTGATATGTAGTAAATAAGTACTTTTTTCCAAAGCTCACTCGCAAATGGGAAGTGCATGAAAAAATGGTTAACCAACTCTTCATTTTGTTTACAAAGGACACAATATTTTTGCAACTAGAACCCACATTTGATGAGATTATCCTAAGTTCTAATTTTTTCATGCATAACCTCCCACTATAACAAGTTGATCTTAGGGATTAGTTGGGATTTTGGGACCATTTTCCATAGCTATACTACCCACCATCATAGATAAGCATAAGATAGGAAGATCTCACTGTGAATTCAACACTAGTATTATTTCTCCAAACATAGTTATCCTCCCTTCGCAATATTGAAATTATCTCCTCCATAAGTATCCTTTGTAAATCCAATGACAGGAGCATCAATTTCTGAAGGCCTTGACAAAAAAGTTGGATGTATTTCTAGGATCTATATTGGTTCAGGTATCTCTCTACCAAGATCCCAAAGAACCATTTACAATTCCCACAAAGGTCATGAAAGGTTGGAAGTGAGGAAAGGAGTGAATCATCAAGCCAACTATATTCCTAAAAGTAGACTGTTAGACCATCATTAATCCACCATTTCAAGCCTTGAAGGATCACAGACCTACAATTAACGATATTGTTCCATATTTTGTACCCTGTGGGGATCCCTTTCATGTTCAAGCAATGATGAAATATTTACTTATTAAAGTATTTAGAAGCTATAATATCACACCAATTTTAATTATGTCTAGCGAGGTTCTATCCAAACTTAGCAAGAAGAGTCTTGTTAAGATGAGGGGTTCTCATAACATCCCTACCTCCCATAAAATTTTGTAAAAAAATTGAATCCCATTTAACCAAAGCCATCTACTTGTTGTCTTCCATTTGAAACCAAAGGAATTTTTTCTAACTTATCTCTAGTTTATCAACCCAATTAGTAGATATTCTAAAGAGTGAAAGGAAGTAGACAAGGATCCCCAATAGGGATTGTTTGATGATTTAAAACTTACCCGCACCACTTAGGATATTTCCTTTGCATCTAAACAAATTGTATTGTATTCAAAAATAAGTTTGATGTCATTTTGACTTTGAGTGATAACCCAAGGTAAGTGTTGACCTTTTTAGGCCACCATTTGATCCTCAGATTATTATTTCTACATAGAGTTCCCATTGAGAACATATGTAGCACTAATAAATGAGGAATGCTTCAGAACAAGTATTTCATTGTAACATGCCTCATGCTACACCGATATAGACATACAGGTATCTATAGGGATATAAGGTTTCATTTTGATGGGACAAGTCTAGTCTCACCAAAATCCAAAGCAGACTGTTCACCAAGCTAAGGATGTAGATTTCGGGGCAGTAGATCTTATGTTCTTCCAATGAGGTTTATCAATAGGAGTCTTTCCAATCTTAGGGTTCACTGACAATCAGAGGGGAGGATTTCTTGTGTTTTGAATCCTTGATGGATGTCATCGAGGTAATTCACCCTGATGAGTCTCTTATCAATGTATCAGAGGTGACCATTTTGTGTATTCTATGGGGCCTTGCTATGTTGATGATTTGCATCACCATAGGTCTTTTTGATGTGTGGCTAGGTAGTAGTGATAAGCAAAGTGTTTCAACAAGAAATATTTGGGTATTTATGAAACAATCATCCTTTGGTTCATTGGTGGAGATCTTTTTTATTGTCATTCCACCAAAAGGTCAACCTGTTAATTCCTGATACAACCACTTGAATTATACAAGAATAGTAGATGGTTAAACCTTTTTCATGAACCATTGTTGTGCTACACAACATAAGGATACCAAGGGCACACACCTTACAACAATAACCCCTAGTGAAAGCATAGGGTTCAAACTTGTGATTTTGGCTCTAATACCAATTACTGGCTTCCATTACACCAAAATATTGACCTATTAATGCTTGATACAACCAATTGACTTATACAAGCAGATGAGGTAGTTAAGCCCTTTTCACAAACCACCATTGTGTTACACAACACAAGGAGACCAAGGGCTCACACCTTGCAATAGGTCTTGCCGATGTCAGCTTTATCGGGCATCAAAAATGGTAAAACTAAGCGTCCCGATATGTCAATGGATGTCATCTATTGGAGTTGATGAAACTCAACCCTATAGATCCCAAGAATCACCTGCATACAAACCTATCACAGAAAGAGAGAAATAAAAGCTATGGAGGCCAGAAATAATAGATCGATGAAAGAGGAAACATATTGTGTAAACAATGGAGAGAAAACCCTCAATACAATAGCATTATTAGATAATTAAATAATTACAAAGACATCAAACCTTATAAAGGTGATCAAAATCCTAAAAGGGAGAAACCTAGGTTGCATGATAATAATTAATTATTAAATTCCAAAAGTTTAGCTTGACTAAACTAGAGATAATAAGTGACTTAATAATTAAATCAAAATGATTTAATTAATAGGTTAAATAAATTATTACTCTAAAACCCCCCTTAAGATAAACTTAGGGAGAAGCTAAAAACCTAGAACAACTACTGAAAGTAGAAAATGGGTCCCAAAAACATGACCTAATCAGGTACCCAAGTACAAAAAGTCTTTGTATAGAGGACAAAAGAAGAAAACCTAGTGGTAAAAACCCCTCTCCAAAAAGAGATGAAGCCTAGTGAAGGACTAAAGAAGCCTCCAAACTAGAGAATGTCCCAGAAAATAGGAACAAATGATGAACATGAAGAACACCACTGAAGCATGAAGTTGCAAACACTATCAAAGAATAAATATTGGAACCTTCAATGTAATAAAACATGATCAGGTAGAGAAGACTGTAATCTTCATGAGTACCCTCAAATGACACTACTTGAATCAGGAAGGAAATAAAATAAAACATCAGAGCTCGAAGATACATATGGAAAAAAAACACCAAGTCTAAAAATTTGATCAAAAGGCAAAAAGATGCCACTAAAATGGGAATGAAAGAGTGTCCATATGGTAAATTTTAGCAGTCCACCCATATTTAGTGGCATCACTAGATTTAGTAGATCTTCACTAGATTTAGCTAAGATCACTTGGAGTTCTTTTTGTTTTGAAGCTCTGTTCAATTTTTCGGTCATATCTTGAGCACACAGTGTTAGAATAACTGAGAGGGGGCGTGAATCAATTAGCTCCCAATTATCCTACAGTCCCAAATTCCTCCAGATGTATATAAAAAAAATTCAAATATATAATTCAACTTGGTGAAATGTAAACTGTAATCTCAAACTTTAGTCATATAGTATATACTGAGTATCAGTAAATTAATACTATGATTACTAATCAATGTAGTTAAAGTAATGTGTAAATAAAATTAACAATCCATAAAAATCATACACATTGACACATGAATTTTTAATGTGGAAACCCTGCTAAGGGAAAAACCACCTAGGACTGGTAATCCAAATTATTTCACTCTTCTGAAGTGAGCTCGGTTAAGAGCCAACTGTGTTAAAGGTTACAATGCACACTGTTAAATGTGACCTAGTTAGAAGATTTAAAACTAATAGTTCTCTCTTGACCATGCATTCACTATGGGGTCAACCAGAAGACATTCAACATTCAATAGAATTTCATAATAAATACTTTCATGTCCTACTCAGTTAAGAGATTTATCTGTAACAATGGTTAAAATGATACAGTAATGATTTGATTCAAATACAACTTTGTTTTGCAGATTTTTAGATCTATGCTAAGTGTATAATACCTCTAATAAATGTGTTCACTTTAGTTCATTTGATTCTTCATATTGTGTTCTACTTGATAATGCTCTTTCATCTATCGCTCGGTGATGTCTGTAGCAAATTCTCAGTTCTATCTTTAACCAATTTGATCAGTCATGAATAAACTTTGCATGTGCACATCATAACATCATGTGATTCAAAATGAATCTCTTGTATCTTATATAGATATCATAGCTCATTTAATTTGCAACCTTTATATTTTTTTGCTTAATCTCCATCATTGATTTTTCCACTTAAACCATCCTCGACAGTTGTGTTAAAAACATGTTTCAATCTTCATCATCCAATCTTCCTTGAATTTTCATAACCGTTTGATCAAAATAAAAAACCTTATCATTTACCTCAAAATCATCAATTGCCAGCTCAGAATTCTAGTCAGCCTTGGTTTGAATAAATTGCTCGGTCAATATTGTGATGTCTCAGCAATCCCTAGCTTGGTTATTACTATGCTCGGTATACACTGTGTTTTACTCGGTGTTCACAGTCTCTTGGTGTATACAGAACTCTTTATTTACTAACCACATAAACTTTGTTTGTTCTAGATCTTAAATCCATAATAGATGTTTGTCACTGTAATGATACTCAAATAAGTTGACATTAATGACAATACATTAACTGATAATGTTTATCACCATATCTGTAACTCAGTTGACTATCAACATATGAATTCAAACATACCATCAATTGTAGTTCATCAATCTCTTCCTTTGGCATTGATGGCAACACAATATTAAATTTATTAACTATAACTGATTGAATGTTTGAATATGTTAAGTTGATGATCATGCAAGGCATTAAATCAGTTAATGTATTGTATGGTCATTGATGTCAACTTGATATAATTTGTATGGTCATGGACATACTGCCAAAGACTTCAAAGAACCAATGAATCAAAGGTTATGCTTTTAGTAATGCATATAAGTGAAATATTCACTGTTAGTAATAACTGAGAGGGGTGGGGGGGTGAATCAGTGGCCTCAAAAATTTATCCTTCAAACTTAACCACCAATCTATAAACCTTATATTATTATGTCCCTACAAGATGCATGCCATGAAATACTAATAATGATTAAATTTATGTCAGTTTTCTCTGTCAATCCTTATTCTTTCTTGATTACCGATAAGTAGTATAGCTATTTATCGAAACTCAGTAAATAAGCAGAGTATACTGATCAATCCAGAGTTAGCTATGTAAGATGCAAGATAGTAAAGAAATGAATCATACACACATAATGTATGAATTTTTAATGTGGAAACCTTATTAAGGGAAAAACTAATCGGACCGGTACCCCAAATTTTCACTCTTCTGAAGTGAGCCCTGTTAGGAGCCAACCCTATTAAAGGTTACAAACACACTGTTAAGTGTGACCTTGTTAGAGGATTTTATACATAGAGGTTGTCACTTAGTATCGGGTATCTATTTCTACCATCCTTGAATCAACCTCCTTATTAGACAGTCAATAGGTATCAGGCAAGTCCAATGCTACTTTCATGAATCAACCTTTTTCACACTCCTTGAGATGTACCTCAATATATAGAAGATTGTTAAGTCCTACTCGGTTAAGAGACTTGATGCTTCATTGGTTAAACTGAAACACTATGAACTTTTCATATTGAAACTTTGAATTGAATATTTTTAGATCTATTTAAGTACATTAACTCTCTAACCAATGTATCAATTTAATCCTTGTGCTCCATACTTTCTTCTCTGTGATGCTGTGCTCACTGTTCTTCAGTGTCTGCATAATTCCTTAGCTCTTCCTTCAGCTTGTTTGATCAGGACTGCATGAAATTGTTCCTCATTAGTTTCTCTTTAGCATCCTCTTTTTATTCACTCCCCTTAATCCCATTCATAGATGAATTAAGCTTGTCTCTTATATAGACATAATTTTCATTATTTCTTGATTCTTGATTCTTGGCGTGAAAAACAATCCAGCCAATTAGATTTAAAGAATAACTCTTGATTTGTCTCATAGATATCTTCTTTCCAACTATACAAATCATCTTTAAATCACTCACTTATCTTTGGTCGAATAAAACAAAGTAGAAAACCAATTAAGTCTATTTTTAGCTTTACCAGCTAGATATTTTGTCATTTTCTGAACTCTCTATTCCATCGATCACCATTGCAGTTAGTTGTCAGTAACAACTGATAGTTCCATCGGTGAGACTCTAGTTAGCTTTGTTATCTCCATCCATCAAGAATCATTGGAATTTTACTCATCGAGCAACATTGACTTTAGCTTGTCGGGAAACCTTATGACTTTGCTCGTCAGGCATCCTGTGGTTTTTCTTCGTCGGGCAACACTATACTTCTCTTTGTCAGGTATCACTGTGATTGTTCTTCTTTTCTCTATCTATCAGTGTGCACTCTGTCGGTGTTATTTTTCACTTAGTGAATAGTTGAATTTTATGTATTGCTGAAAGCATAACCTTTGTTCCTTTGATTCTCTGAAGTCTTTGGCATTATTTTCATGACCATATAGATGATATCAAGTTGACATCAATGAAAATACAATACATTAACTGATTTAATGCCTTGCATTATCTTCAACTTAGCATTATCAAACATTCAATCAGTTATATGTCATCAATCTCTCCCTTTGGCATTGGTGGCAACATAATATATTATCACACTATACTATTTCTAATACAATATGAAATACAACAGTTGAGATTCATCAAAGTACCAATCTTTTTTTCTGATAACCAATAAATGTCTGACCATCGGTAAGCTTTGTTTTAGCTTAGATTTGATTCTTGCGGTTATCTATCTTCTAATGTGTTGTGTTCTCTCCTTGTGTCAATTTCTCTCCCTTGACTGTTCTTCTCTTTTGTTTTCTTTTTCTCTTGTTAGCAACTCTCCCTTTGTTTAATCTTTCCATACAATTTCTCTCCCTAAGGATATAATATCTCCCTATTGGAGTAATGTGATAGTGGATAATCTCTTTCCCTTTCCAGAAAGTTCTGATAATATGGATAATTTCTCTCTTTAACAACAATGCCAAACAAATATCTTACAAATATTTGACATTCATGTCAAACACTCATTTCTCTCCATCCATAATATATTCCTTGAATTTCCCTTATCCATTAGCAATATGCTCTTGTGCTCAGTGAAGATATATACCTGTCTATATATAGATGTAGCTTTGAAGTTCATCTCTTTGCTTGCATCAACATTACTGATATTTTGATAATATGTAGGCTGATGTAGCCTTCAGTCATTTTACTGACTGGCAGACAAGGGTTTGACCCCTAGTCTTTTTCTCAAGTACTCAAATGTATCCTTGGGCAATGGCTTGGTGAAGATATCAGCTAATTATTCTTTAGATTGCACATACTCAAGTTTCACTTCCTTTTCTTGAACTTGTTCTCTCAAGTAATGATACTTGATGGCAATGTGTTTAGTCTTAGCATGCATGACTAGATTCTTGGAAATTTTTATTTCACTGGTGTTATCACAATAGATAATTACTGGTTTTAAGATCTTCATATGCATGTCTTTTAGTAACTGTTTGATCCATGCAATATTTGAGCAATTTACAGCAGCAGCAACATACTCTGCTTCTGCAGTAGACTGAGAGATGCATCCTTGCTTCTTTCTAATCCATGTGACAAGTCTTTCACCCATAAATAATTCTCCTCTAGTTGTTCTCTTCCAGTCATTAATATTTCCAGCCCAATCAGCGTCGGTGAACACCTTAAGTTCAAATTTGCCTTCTTTTCTATACCATAATCCATATTCCTTAGTATTCTTCAGATATCTTAAGTCCTTTTCATAGCAGTCATATGTGATTCCCTAGGGTTAGCATAAAATATTGCAACTATTCCTACTGCATGTGCAATATCTGGTCTAGTGTGCACAACATACATGAGTTTTCTAATCATTGATCTATACAAAGTTTGATTTACCTCTGTTGTCTTGTCCTCCTTTTTCAACTTACATCCAGTATCCATCGGTGTTCCAACTGGTTTGGAATCTTCCATCTTGAATATTTTTAGGACCTCTTTAATGTATTCGGACTGTGTAATGAAAATACCTTCACATTGTTGCATGATGTGTAGACCAAGAAAGAACTTGATCTCTCCAAACATAGACATCTCAAACTCTTTGCTCACCTCATTAGAAAATGATTTGCATAGCATATCATTGCCTCCAAATATGATGTCATCAACAAATATTTCAACAATCAAAGTGTTAGCATCAGTATCTTCCTTAAAATAAAGATTACTATTTTCACTAGTCCTTACAAATCCAATACTTATAAGATATGATTAAATTCAATCATACCAGGCTCTAGGAGCTTGTTTCAATCCATACAAGGCTTTATGAAGTCTACATACCATGTTTCTCTTGTCTGGATATACAAACCCTTCTGATTGCTCAATGTATACCTCTTATTCAAGTATTCCATTTAGGAATGTAGACTTGACATCCATTTGATATACCTTGAATCCCTTATAAGTAGCATAAGCAAGTAGTATTCTTACACCTTCTAGCCTAGAAATGGGTGCAAAGGTCTCTCCATAGTCAATACCTTCCTCTTGTCCATACCCCTTGCATACTAGTCTTTCTTTGTTTCTTGTGACTTCTCCATTCTCATTCATCTTATTCCTGAATATCCATTTAGTACCAATGACATTCTTGTCATCTGGTCTTGGCACAAGTGACCATGTCTTGTTCTTCTCAATCTGCTCAATCTCATCATTCATAGCACTTATCCATTCTTCATTATCAAGTGCAACATTGACAGATTTTGGTTCAAACTCACAATTTAAATAATTTGAATTTAAATACTTACTTCGTGTTCTTATACTAGCTTTCTTATCTCCTATGATCTAGATCTCTGGATGGTTGCTTCTTACATATCTTGCAAGTATAGGTACAACTCTTTGTCTATCAGCTTGATCATCATTTCTTCCTTCATTATGTTCTTCATCACCTTGCACATTATTTTGATCATTATCTCGACCATCGGTATTTGCAGCCTGACCGTCAGTTGCAACATTCTATTGTTCAAGATTTAAGCACGGTTTCTCAGGAAGAGTGTTGGGTTCTTCATAGTATACAAACTTTTTGTAGTCCTCTGGTTCTTTTATGCTTTTCATCTTATTATTTTTTGCAAATTCATCTATCTTTACATTTGCACTTTCAACAATTTTGTTAGAAGCCTAGATAAGACATTTATAAGCCTTGCTTTTGGTGGAATACCCTAGAAAGATACCTTCATCACTCTTGTCATCAAGCTTTTCATTTCTATCATCCTTTAAGACATCACATTGACTACCAAATATTTTGAAGTAACTTACATTGGGTGTTTTACCATACCATAGCTCATAGGGTGCCTTCTTTGTGTCCTTCAATTGTACTCTGTTTAATGTGTAGATAGCAGTACTGACAGCTTCCCTCTAAAAGATCTGGGTGATGCCTTTCTCTATCATCAGTGTTCTAGCACAATCAACTATGGATCTATTCCTTCTCTCAGCAATCCCATTTTGCTGTGGTGTTCTTGGTGCAGAAACCTATATTTTTATACCATGCTCATCACAGAAATTAGTGGATTCATCTTATATAAAATCTTCTCCTCTATCTGATCTCAAACATTTCAGATCCTTACCACTTTGTTTCTCTACCATATCCTTATACCATTTAAACATCTTGAATGCTTCAGATTTATCTTTTAGAAACATAATTGTCATCATTCTAGAGTAATCATCAACAAAGAGAATAAAATATCTATCTCCATAATAACTCTTTGTCCTCATTGGTCCACATAGATCAGTATGGACTAATTCTAGAATATCATCAGATGTATGGGTTTTACTTTTGAAACTATAATTTTTCATCTTACCTTTTTGACAATTCTTGCACATGATGTTGTCGGGCTTTGACATCATCGGTAAGCCTCTTACATTTCTCCTTCTACTTATTTTCATCATGTTGTCAAAATTAACATGACACAATCTTTTGTGCCACAACCATATGTCTTCATTTCTATTCATTAAGCAAGTGGTGTTAGTATCATTAAGATAGAATAAGTTACCTTTAGTCTCTTAACCGGTACCAATCAGTCTTACTGATTCATTGAAGATATTTGCCTTCTTATTCTCAAATGCTACTCTGTGACCTGAATTATTCAGTTGAGAAGAACTCAATAGATTATAATTCAATCTTGTTACCCAATAAGCATTTTCACATTTAATTAGGTTATTCAACATTATAGTTCCTTTAACTTCAACTAGACAAGGTGTATCATTACCCATTCTTACTGTACCACCATTATAATACTTAAAAGTGTTAAACTTTTCTTTGTCACCAGTCATGTGGTGAGTGCAGCCACTATCTATAATCCAGATGTCATTCTTTCTCACCTTAGATATGAGTGCAGATTCTACATACCTTTCATCTTCATCTGAATCATCTTTCATAGCCACAAACACCATCTCGATGTCTTCATCAGGTTTAGTGTCAGTATCTTCATCTTTGCAAGCAGCTAGGTAGTTGGCTTTCTTTCCTTTGTCCTTGTAGTCTTGGGTATCTCTTCTTTATGATTTTTGGTAACTTCTATAATACTTGTTATCATCTCTGTCAGATTTCTTCTAAAAAGATCTATCATTAACTCTGTCATCTTTTCTTTTGTTAGGACATCTTTCAGCAAAGTTTCCAATCTCTTTACAATTAAAGCATACAAGTAGTAACTTGCCTTTGTATTTACCTTTGCCTCTTTGCATTCTTCTAGCCATAAGTGCTTCTATTTCATCTAGCTCTTCGTCTTCGCTTTCACTTTCACTATCTCTTCTATATGTGTGTCTATGACTTGATTTGCTTATTCTCATAGAAGATTTAAATGCAGACTCTAAGTTTGGTAAGACACTAATATCAAAGTTATTCATCCCAAATGAAATCAGTCTACTAATTAAACTATTAGGAGTAACTGTATTGTTTGCTACTGCTCTCATTTCTTGAATGACAAAAACTCTAATAGCATATACATACATTAAGGTTCTTAAGATTTTATTTGCCACTGTCTCCTCTTCAAGTGTACCTCCAAATCCTCATATAGCATTGAATACTTCTTTGATTCTTGTGTTGTACTGTATGATGTTTTCTCCTTCTTTCATTTTGAGATCATCAAACTTTCCTCTAATGATTTCTTCCTTGGCTCTTAGAACATTTGTATCACCTCCATGTACAAGATTCAGTTTGTCCCACATCTTCTTTGCAGTTTTGCAATCTTTGACATCTTCAAATTCAGCATCAGAGACTAAGGAAGAAAGCTCTATGTAACGCCCCGCCAGGCAACCCGAGAGGACAATACATAAAATATCTATAAGATGCAAGTAATATTTTTTTTTGTTTAACTAGAATAATATTCACCATTGTACTTCATATCTCTAAAATAAAATAAA
>MU227387.1:1148963-1180378 GCA_018584345.1 Thuja plicata | reverse complement strand
CATTATAAACAAACTATAGGAATAGATCAAACAAGTATCATGAACAACTTAAGCTCTAAGAAAACATTGAAAGATATTACTTCATTCAAAAACACAAAACTTATATTAGGGTTAGAGGGGTATTACACTCTATGACCATGAAGTTGTGCTCATGCTTCTCTCTCAATTGATCTACCATCAATACTCCTATGGGAAACACATATTCAGTATCTAAGAATTGAGTAACATCATTACTAATACCTGATAAGTGGATTCTTATGCTACTTTTCCATGAAGAAAAGTTGTCTTTGTTCAACTTGGGCACATCTCGTCTATTAATCTTGTGATCTTGACTTAGGTTTTGAAACCTTCCTTTCTAAGCACACAATCTCTGATACTAATTTTTAGTAATAACTGAGAGGGGGGGTGAATCAGTAGCCTCAAAAATTTATCCTTCAAACTTAACCACCAATCAATAAACCTCATATTATTATGTCCCTACAAGATGCATGCCATGAAATACTAATAATGATTAACTGTCTATCGGTTTTCTCTGTCAATCCTTATTCTTTCTTGATTACTTATAAGTAGTATAACTATTTATCAAAACTCAGTAAATAAGAAGAGTATACCGATCAAACCAGAGTTAGCTATGTAAGATGCAAGACAGTAAAGAAATGAATCATACACACATAACACATGAATTTTTAACATGGAAACCCTGTTAAGGGAAAAACCACTGGGACTGGTACCCCAAATTTTCACTCTTCTGAAGTGAGCCCTATTAGGAGCCAACCCTGTAAAAGGTTACAAACACACTGTTAAGTGTGACCTTGTTAGAGTATTTTATACATAGGAGTTGTCACTTAGTATCGGCCATCTATTGCTACCATCCTTGAATCAGCCTCCTTCTTAGACTATCAATAGGTATCGAGCAAGTCCAATGCTACTTTGATGAATCAACCTTTTTTGCACTCCTTGAGATGTACCTCAATATATAGAAGGCTATTAAGTCCTTCTCGGTTAAGAGACTTGATGCTTCAATAGTTAAACTGAAACACTATGACCTGTTCATATTACAACTTTGAATTACATATTTTTCAGATATATTTAAGTACATTACATGTCTGACCAATGTATCAATTTAATCCTTGTGCTCCATACTTTCTGCTTTGTGATGTTGTGCTCACTGTTTGTCGATGTCTGCAGAACTCATTAGCTCTTCCTTCAGCTTGTTTGATTAGGATTGCATGAAGTTGTTCTTCATCAATTTCTCTCCTGTGTCCTCTTTTTATTCACTCCCCTTAATCCCATTCGTAGATGAATTAATCTTGTCTCTTATATAGACATAATATTCATTATTACTTGATTCTTGATTCTTGGTATGAAAAACAATCCAACCAATTAGATTTAAAGCATAACTCTTGATTTGTCTCATAGATATCTTCTTGCCAACTGCATAAATCATCTTTAAATTACTCACTTATCTATGGTCGAATAAAAAAAGTAGACAACCATTTAAGTCTATTTTTAGCTCTACCAGCTAGATATTTTTTCATTTTCTGAACTCTTTGTTCTGTCGGTCAGCATTGCAGTTATTTGTTGGTAACAAATGACAGTTTCCTCGACGAGACTCCAGTTAGCTTTGTGATATTCATCCATCGAGCATCATTGGAATTTTACTCGTCGGGCAACAATGACTTTAGCTTGTCGAGAAACCTTCTGAATTTTCTCATTGAACATCCTATGGTTTTGCTTCGTCAGGAAACACTATACTTCTGTTCATCAGGTATCACTGGGACTGTTCTTCTTTTCTCTGTTCGTCGGTGTGCACTCCGTCGGTATTATTTTTCACTTAGTGAATACTTGACTTTTATGTATTACTAAAAGGATAACCTTTGTTCCTTTGATTCTCTGAAGTTTTTGGCATTATTTTAATGACCATATAGATGATATCAAGTTGACATCAATGATAATACAATACATTAACTAATTTAATGCATTGCATTATCTTCAACTTAACATTATCAAACATTCAATCAGTTATATGTCATCATTCACTAAGTGATTGTATACACCGATGGTTAGAGTAAAAAAGAAAAGTCACAGTGTTACCCAATGAGAAAATGCATAGCATTACCAATGAGAAAAGTCATAGTGTTTCCCGATGAGGAAAACATAGAGTAACCCGACGAAAAGAATCAAAGTGTTGCCCGACGGAAAAGACAAGGACAAAGATCCTAATGACAACTGAAGTCACACCGATGGAATAGTCAGTTATCACTGATGACTAACTAAAGTGTTGACCGATAGAACAGAGAGTTTAGAAATGAAAAAATGCTTAGCTGTCAAGAGATATAAATAGACTTAACTGATACTTATCATTGTTTTAATCAACCAGATAAAGCCAAGGATAAGTAATGGATTTAAAGCTACTTTGTCCAGCTAGAAAGAAGATCTCTATGAGATAAAAATAGAGTTTTCTTTAAATATAATTGGCGAGAATTGTGGATCATGCCAAGAATCAAGAAAGCAAAGAAATGGTGAATCATGTCTATAAAGAGATAAACCCAATTCATTACAAATTGTGTGGGGTGAAGAGAAAAGAGGGAAGATGCTAAAGAGATTCTGAAGGAGAAGAAAGTATTCATTCAGACCTGATCAACAAGTTGAGGAAAGAGCTAGATTCTGCAGACACCAATGAACAATGAGACAACATCACAGAGAATAGAAGTGTGGAGAAAATGTATTGAATTGATTATATTTATCAGAGAGGTAATGTACTTACAATAGATCTGAAAATCTACAATTCAAGTTGTATGTGTCAACAGATCATTTAGTGTTTTAGTTTAACCATTGAAGCATCAAGTATCTTAACCGAGCAGGACTTAAAAGTCTTTTGTAATTGATATACATCCCCAAGAGTATCAAAAAGTTTGATCATAGAAAGTAGCATTGGATATGCCTGATACCTATTGATAGGCCAACTGATTGTTTGATCAAGGATTGTATAATTAGATACCAGATACTAGGTGACAAACTATCTTTTAAATCCTCTAACAAGGTCACACCTAATAATGTGTTTGTAACCTTTAATAGGGTTGGCTCTTAACCGAGCTCACTTCAGAAGAGTGAAAATTTTGCATACCACTCCCAGTAGTTTTTCCCCTAATAGGGTTTCCACATTAAAAATCCATGTGTTATGTGTTTATGTTTCATTACTTTACTGTTTTACATTTCACATATGCAATTCTAGATTGATCGGTATACTCTAGCTATTTACTGTGTTTTGGTAAATGAAAGACTTCTTATCAGTAAACATAGAGAAGAAGGTTTTACAAAGCATTTCGACAAGTAAAAAATTGATATAAGTATTTTAAGCCATTCATCTTGTAGGACTGAGTATAAATGAAAGCTTAAAAGTGGTAATAAGTTTTAAAGGGTTGATTTAAGGATTAATTGTTAGAATGAATTTAGAATAACTGAGATGGGAGGGGTGAATCAGTTATCCTCAAGTCTAGATGTAGAAAATAAAAACTTTCTGTATTTCAGATCCACTCAGAAGTAGTAGCATAAGTCAACAACTTTAATCATGCATTTTACTGTCAATTGAAATTATCTTTTAGAAACATAATAGTAAAACAAACCATAAGCATTCACACAAGTTGACACAAGTATTTAATGTGGAAGCCCAATATGGGAAAAACCACTAGTAACATGCTACCAAGTTTTTACTCTTCTAAAGTGATGCCTTGTGAGGAGCCAACCCTATTAAAGGTTACAATAACACACTGCTAGGTGTGACCTGGTTAATGAATTTAATCACCTTGTTAGGAGTGGCCTTGTTAGAGAACTTAGAACATTCCACCTGAATGTCACCTTGTAAGAGGATTTATACAAATGACTGTTAGGTCAACCTTGTTAAAGGATTTAACTGATACAATGGTTAGAAAGTAATCAGCAGCTGTGATCTGGTACATACAACTTACTTTGCAAATTTAGATCCAATTATAGCTCTGATGTTAACTTAATGGATAGCCTGCATTGTCATTTCTACCTTCTAATCTACTTGGAAATCTGTCAAGCAATCACACATGCAACTCTCTGCTTTAGTATTCAGCCTTCTCTGCTAGATCATGCCAAACAGTAAATCAACTATGCAAATATTTTGCATACACATCCACACTTCACATTCAGCAGCACACCTCTTGTATACTAAATGAATAACCCCTTGAGGTTATCATATACCTCTATGTTTTAGGTCAGATAAATATTTTTCCACTTTAACAAGATTGTAGATCTTAGGTTAGGTCAGATCCAATGGATCATTCCATCTTTGTATTACATTTTCTTCTCCAAATTAGTCTCTAATTAAATCTTGAAACCATGCATTAATTATGGTTACCCATACATTATATGACATGGATCAATCTTTAATTAATATTACATATCCCAATAAAATTAACTAAGTCAGCCAAAGATCTCAAATCTCATCATTAATCCAATTACTGTAAGTCATCCAACATCACTATTTCCACTCGGCAATTTCACGGGTGCTCGGCATTGAACAAATTTTCTCGTCACAAACAAATTTTCTCGGAACAAGCAACTTTGCTCCACACAAGCCAAAACTTGCTCAGCATAGATCAACCAGAAAAACTGTCTTTGAAAGATAAGTAACTAATTACTTTGCCAGAGTGCTAACTGATCAAGTACCCTTTTATTTTCCTTAATTCAACCATTCACTTGGTCTTCTTGTTAAATCTTCTTCATCAACAATAGATATGGTACTCAAACAAATAACAATAGTCTCACTAGTTAAGGTTTGACAACAATGACAAAAATAACAATTGCTTGCATTGTCACTTTCCAACAATCTCCCTCTTTGGCATTGATGACAACACAAAATATTAAAACAATGATTTAAAAAGCATAGTTACCAACCAATCCAACAATTCACCTGTGTTTCTTGATATGAATGAATTTTAATTAATGTCTTTAGCTTCATTCTGATTCTTCTCTGTAAAACATTTCTCCCTCTGTGTCTGTAATCACATTGTAATCATCTGTGTCTAATCATCTGTAGACTCCCTCTGAGTAGATAATCACTTCAATGTTTTCAATAGTAACTTCTGCCTCTATGTAATCTTTCCTTCTTTGTAATCTCTCTTTCTCGGCAATCTCTTCCTCTTTATAGGTAATCTCTCCCTCAACTTCTTCCTCTTTATAGCTAATCTCTCCCTCTTTGAAAACAATGCCAAAGACATTGATATCATTATCATGTAGATCTTTAGTATCATGTTGATCCCGTCATCTTGATTATGACTGATTTTCTTTTCTGTCCTTGTTCATCTTCACAACTTTAGCCAGCATCCTAAAGTGTGACTTACTGTGCATTAATGTGTCAAATATTTTGAATGTGATATTTGGTGCAATAGTCCTATACAGAACTTAATTAGCCTTAGTGAGGGGAATCACCCCCAATTTACCTCATAGATACTCACGAGCATCCTTGGGTAGTGCTTTTGTGAATATGTTTGCTAATTGTTCTTTAGTGTTCACATAAGCCAGTCTCACTTCTTTACTCTGAACTAGCTCCCTCAAGTAATGATACTTGATAGCTATATGCTTTGTTTTTTAGTGCATAACAAGATTTTTAGAAATATTAATAGCACTCGTGTTATCACAATATATGACAATTGGGTCAGTGATTTCTTCCTTCATACCTTTTAGTAGTATCTTCAACCACACAATGTTAGAACAGTTAAATGCTACTGCCACATACTCAGCTTCAGCTATAGATTGTGAGGAGTAGTTCTATTTCTTTCTTGTCCATGAGATCAATCTCTTTCCTAAAAGAAATGCTCTACCAGTAGTGCTTTTCCTGTCATCAACATTTCCATCCCAATCAGAGTCAATATAAACTCTGAGCTCAAACTTGTCATTCTTTTTGTAGTATAGACCATAGTCATCAGTTCCTTTCAAATATCTTAGAATCCTTTTTACTGCCATCATGTGAGTTTCCTTGGCATTAGCAGAAAATCTTGCAACAATCCCAACAGCTAGGGAAATATCAAGTCTACTGTGTACAACATACTATAGTTTTCCAATCATTGATCTGTAGAGTGTTTGGTTCACTTCTTTTGTGTCATCATCTTTTGTCAGTTTCTATCCAGTAGCCATGGGTGTACTCACTAGTTTGGATTCTTCCATTCCAAACATTTTCAGTATCTCTTTGATATATTTAGATTGAGTGATATAGATACCATTCTTCATTTGATAGATTTGTAAACCAACAAAGAATTTTATTTCACCAAACATAGACATCTCAAACTCAGTTTGCATCTCTGTTGCAAATTTTTGAAATAACATATCTTGTCCACTAAATATGATGTCATCTACAAAATTTTCAGCTAATAATGTACCTTTTCTTTTCTCTATCTTTAAGTACATATTGCTATTTTCATTGGTCTTTGCAAATCCAATCTTGATTAGATAATTGTGCAATCTCTCATACCATGCTCTTGGTGCTTGCTTCAATCCATATAGTTCTTTGTGTAATCTACAAACCATATTCCTTTTGTTTGGGTCTGTAAAACCATCAGCCTGCTCAATATACACTTCTTCTTCCAAGATTCCATTGAGAAATGTAGATTTCACATCCATTTGATAAACTTTGAATCCTTTATAGGCTGCATATGCAAGTAAGGTTCTGACACCTTCCAATCTAGCAACTGGGGCAAAGGTTTCACCATAGTCAATTCCTTCCTCCTGTGCATAACCCTTTCATACCAGTCTAGCTTTGTTTCTTGTCACATCTCCATGTTCATTCAGCTTGTTCTTGAATACCCACTTTGTGCCAATTACATTTTTATCCTTTGGCCTAGGTATAAGTGTCCAAGTTTTGTTCTTCTCAATTTGTTCAATTTCCTCATTCATTGCTTGTATCCAATCTTCATTTTCTAAAGCATCTTTCACTATTTTGCGCTCAAATTCACATAATAGACATGTGCCATTTTTCAACTTACTTCTTGTCATAACAACAGAATCCTTTGATCCAAAGATTTGATTAGAATTGTGATTTATTCTCACATATTTTGCTAGAGTAGGCTCAGTCCTTGCTTTAGGTTCATCATTTGTATTCAATTTTGGTTGATTCTGTGACTCGGCATCTCCATCTGACAGCTTGGCATTCACTTCCAGTTGCTCAGAAACTCCACTCTGTGACTTGGCAGGTGCATGATGTTGTTCAGCAGTAGTCTTAGGTAGTGAATTAGAATCTTCCTCATCCAGATATACGAATGATCTATAGCTTTCAGGCTCTTGTTCACTTTCAACTTCATTTCTTTCTGCAAACTCATCAATTCTTACATTTGCACTTTCAACAATTTTGTTAGTATTAGAATTCAGACATTTGTATGCTTTTCTTTTCGTTGAATAACCAAGGAATATGCCTTCTTCACCTTTAGCATCTAGTTTTCCATTTCTATTGTCCTTCAATATAAAACATTTTCTTCCAAATACTTTAAAATACTTTACACTAGGTGCATAACCATACCAAAGTTCATAAGGTGTAGCATATGTACCTTTCTTGACTTGAACTCTATTCAGTGTATAGACCCTCTGAGGTTATCATATACCTCTTTATTTTAGGTTAGATAAATATTTTGTTGTTTAAACAAGATTGTAGATCTTAGGTTAGGTCAGATCCAATGGATCATTCCATCTTTGTATTACATTTTCTTCTCCAAAGTAGTCTCTAATTAAATCTTGAAACCATGCATTAATTATGGTTACCCATACATTAAATGATGCGGATCAATCTTTAATTAACATTACATATCCCAATAAAATTAACTAAGTCAACCAGAGATCTGAAATCTAATTATTAATCCAATTACTGTAAGTTGGCCAACATCACTGTTTCCACTTGACAGTTTCACGGGTGCTCAGCATTGAACAACTTTTCTCATCATGAACAACTTTGCTCGGCACAAGCAACTTTTCTCAGCACAAGCCAAAACTTGCTCGGCACAGAACAACCAGAAAAACTATCTTTTCCAGAGTGCTAACTGATCAAGTACCCTTTTATTTTCTATAACTCAACCATTCACTTGGTCTTCTTGTTAAATATTCTTCATCAATAATAGATATGGTACTCAAACAAATAACAATAGTCTCACCAGTTAAGGTTTGACATCAATGACAAAAATAACAATTGCTTGCATTGTCACTTTCCAACATTAATTTTTGAGGCCAGTAATTCACCCCCCCCCCACCCCCTCAGTTATTACTAATAGAAATATGCAGTATAAAAATTCCATAAAAATACCAAACTTTTGTTCTAGAACTATAAAAATTATGTAGCTCTCCCTAGCTTGAGTATATAAATTGTTTCAGCATTAAAAACTCACCATGCAGACTCTCCCTGCACATTTGACTCTTCTATTCTTGAATCTCTCTATAGATAGATATTTCTCTCCCCTTCTCTTTTCTCCCTTTGATGGATAGATATTTCATTTAATCTTCTCTCCCTTTGACACAAATTCCAAAAATAAACATGCAACTCTTCAGCAACCAAAAACTTTGGTGTTCAGTGCAATAGAATAAGTACCTTGTAGTGTACTAATATGTCTGTGTCAGTCCAATTAAACTTTACATCAACATGATTGATATTATGATTTCATGTAGGTTGATGCAACCTCCTAGTCATCTTAGTGACCAATAGATAAGGGATGAACCCCTAGTCTACCTCTCAAGTACTCAAATGTATCCTTTGGTAAGGGTTTAGTGAATATGTCTGCAAGTTGTTCTTTTGATTGTACATATTCTAGCATAACTTGTTTATCTTGTACTTGTTCCCTCAAGTAGTGATATTTGATAGATATATTTTTTTTTTTTGCATGCATCATAGGGTTATTTGAAATATTTATTTCACTTGTATTATCATAGTAAATTATCACTAGGTTAGTGATATCTTCATTCATACCTTTCAAAATTTGTTTTATTCATGCTATGTTTAAACAGTTTGTAGCAGCAGCAACATATTCTGCTTCTACAGTTGATTCAGATATGCATCCTTGCTTCTTACTTATCTAAGTAACTAATATTTATCCTATAAAGAATGTTCCACAAGTAGTGCTCTTTCTATCATCAATGTTCCCAACCCAATCAGCATCACTGTAAACTTTCAGTTCAAAATTTCCTTCCCTTTTTTACCATAGTCTATAATCTTCAGTGCTCTTTAGATATATAAAAATTCCTTTTACAGAAGTCATATATGATTCTCTAGGATTAGAAGAAAATCTTGAAAAAATTCCAACTACGTGTTCTATGTTTGGTTTTGTGTGAACAACATACATCAACTTTCTAATCATAGATCTATATAAAGTCTGATTTACCTCAAGTGTCTTATCTTCTTTTGTCAATTTGCATCATGTCACCATAGGTGTTCTGACTGGTTTTGATTCTTCCATTCTGAATGTCTTCATGACTTCCTTGATGTATTTTGATTGAGTAATGTAGATACTGATGACATATTTTTCCATTAGTATACAAGGGAATAAAGTTTTGAACCATCGATACATGATCATCGAAAGACAAGTTTACAGTGCAAACTGAAAGACAACTTTACAAGGGAACCCAACAACAAATTTTATAGTGTAACTCAACAAAGAAGGTTACAATGTAAACCGATGACACAGTTTACAAGTGCAACCCAAAAATGTTGAAGTGGAACCCGATAGAGTAACCCGACAGAGTAAACCGATAGAGGAACCTGACAAGAAGACAATAGAGGAATCTGAGAGACAGTATAAAGAGAAACCCAAGAGGAAAGTCTATAGAGCAACCTGAGCACCATTCTACCAAGAGACAGTTTTATTCCAAAAAATGTGGATCTGACTTACACGTCAGATAAAACATTTATGTTTTATATTTAGCTTTAAATCATATCTTTAAATCCATTTCTTGAGGGACAAGCAAAGTAATTGTAATTGTTTTAATCAGTCTAACTAATAGAAAACATGCAAACTAGGAAATCAAGGTCAAGTTGTAAACCTTTGATCATAGAGCTCACATTGTAAACCGTGAAACTCATTTAGGTCAAATTCATTGTATAAATAGATGTGTAATCAATCACAACAACAAGATGTGATAATGATTGTATCCACAGACACTTCTATGGATCAAAGACAAAGTTTTATACAGAGGGACATAAAAAGATGAAATAGGTTATCAAGAACCAGGTTCAAGGCTACCGAGAAGAACAGAGGTATTAATCAGTCACTATAGGTGATACATCATATTGTAAACTTTAATGGATCTTTAATCAGCAATTCTAGATTGCATATACTCAGGTCAATAAGTATTTTTGACTACATTCTAACTGTAACACCCCAAAATTGGAATCTTACAACTCTAACCAATTTTGTTGCATTTATTAATCTTCTAAATCATCAAAGTCCTATTGTACTACATAATTCTGATTTTCAACTGACTCTACTTGAATTAAGTGTCAAATGTAGAAAATCCTAAATCTGCATTAATCACATACTATATTTAATTCCTAAATATCAATTACAACTGGCTAAATAAACCATATAATTGAATTAATTTAATTACAAAGTCCTAGTAATTTAATTAAATTAAATTCACCTTTTTAGCTAAAATACATAAAAATGAATTAAATATTATTTGATCAATAAATAAATATCTTCATTTCAATAATTGAATTTAAATATTCAAATAATTGATATAAAGTGCATTTATGAGGTCATATCTCATTTATTTAATCAAATAGACTCTCCAAAATTCTCACTTCAGTTTAGAAATGGAAGCTTTGAGTTAACTATGCTTCAAAAGTGCAACAAATCAGTTAACTGCTTCATTCACTAAAAAAGACAATAGCTCACTATTTCTCTCAAAGGAAACTTTCTAATCTGAACTAGATTTCAAGGTGTTAACTATTTATCTCAAAGGAAACTTGCCACTCTAACTGGACTCTCATTCTATAAAAGAACTCTCTTGTTCTCATTCAAAAAAAGGAGAATGCATTGTTAGAATATCGAATCGTTGCTGAATTGTTAACTCATATCTATGCATTCAAAACTCCCATTATTCTTAGCTTTCATTTGTAATAGATTAACATCATTTCTAGATTAATCATGTCTAGTTTAGCTTCTTTCAAGAATTCTTAGATTAATCTCATTTTTAGATTAACATTGCACACTCATCTCTTGGTTTAATCTCATTTTCTATCTTAATCTCATATTTACTTCTAGATTAATCTTGCATCTTTCATTCTTGGATTAATCTTGCATTTACATTTATGGATTAAATCCTTTGTTCTTAGATCGGTCTAGGTTGTTGGATTCTCAAATTTTGAGAGCTATTCAAAAACCCCGTCTAGATAGGACGCAACATATCGACTCATTCAGACATTTAGGATGAATAAATCTATATTTATTCTTGTGTGTGACTGATGAACAATGACCACGTTGAAGTGTATGGCTAAGTTAGAGGCCCATATTCAGTGTATACATTTATGGCACCCACCGTGGGGTAGGAATATCAATTTCTAGCTTCATTATTACCTTTTTCTTTCAATTCTACTTACTGTCCATACATATCTATCATGAAATATCACATAAAATTTCATAGATATCGATGTGAAATTTCACAGACACTCGTGCGAACTTTCTAGTTCTTCATGGGTCTCTCCATAGTTCTTCATGCAAACTATTCTAGTTTGTCGCGTGAGCTTTGACACCAGCAAATTTAATTTTCTATTCTATTTACATTTCTATTTTCTGACCGCTGATATCTGTTGTTTCTTGTTTTATGTGATTTCCTGATTTATTTTTGATATAGCTTAACCAGTGGTCTGCATGATGATATGTTGAAGGCTCCTTCAAAGACACAAATTTATTGACATTTTGATTTCATTACACATGTCATAGCACACTTGTCAAAGAACTTCAAACCTACATAAACATTGTGTTTGTTTTCATTCTTTCTCTACATAGTCTAACTAGGGCCTTGTTAAAATTTCTTAAGGATCTTGATAGCAGAATAGAGTACTAGGCTCTTCATTACATGGAAGTGATGCCCATGAATGAATCCAAGACCTAGATGCTGCTAAGGGATTGATACTTAGGGGAGAAAGGAAAGGTAAAAATTCAATTAGCATGTTCATTAGTGAGGGGAGTATGCTCTTCTCTCTTTGAGAGAATCAGAAACCTAGAAGCTCTTGGATTTGTTGAAAGAGGAGTTAGCTCGGTGATGAATATGTCTTGTGCGTTTGGGTAAGGTGTAGAGGTAGAGGAGTGTGCTCTTTTCCCCTTTGGGGAGAATAAAAAACTTAGACCCTTGAAGCCAAGCCATGTTTGAGTCACCTTTAGAGGGCCTGCTGAAAGTTGAACCTCCAAGAATGACCCAAGTGGGTACACACCTTTTGCCGATGACTCCACCCCACTATAATAAAGTTGCTTTGTTGAGAGAAAGACTCCAAAGCCATGTTAATTTCTTCCTCTTAATTCTTGATGTCGAACATCTTGAGGAAGCCTTTTCTGTTCTACTGAGCAGCACCATTCCTAGCCTTGCTTTCCAAGGGTGTACACTTTTAGGTGTCAGTGTGGCTATATGTATCAACCTTTCTTGCGAGGCCACCAAAGGTTAATGTGAATGGAAGCCTACTAAACACCAGTTGTAACTATTTTCTTACCTATTTTATCTCTGAAAGGGGATATAATCTTTGCGCAGGGAGGGGGATGATTCTCTCTCATAGATTCTCGCCATAGGCATGCACCTAGATGTTTGAAGGTGGTATATGAAATTGGCCCCTTCTTTAAGGGTGTCCTTTGAACATATATTATTGAGTCCTTGGAAACACCAAAAACATGGGTACCCTCTCGGGGTTGACACTGTTGTGTGAGGTGCACGCATGCGCATAAGTTGTGAGGCAAAGATTTTTTATTCTCTACCATTTTAGGGATAAGTGAGTGTTTTTCTTGAGTCCTCAAATGTTCAAAAATTTTCAAAATTTTCAAGAATCCCTTGTTCTTCTGAGTTGCTTTGTCCTCGACTGAACTATTTTTGACTACTGCTTTTGTCACAATTGCTTAAATGTCCAAACTCAAATTTATCAATCTAGCAACAGTCCAAAATAATCCACAAATTGAACACTCTATCAGAGAATAGTCTAATATGTGTCTCGCATACACAAATTTGTCACTCTAAAATGGTCTCAACTCTATATTTCTGTGAAAACTCTCTTGCTTCTTTGAATTATTTCATGCGACATTCTACGTCTTCACGCCACTCTGTGAGAATCTTCACATGAGGTGTTGTCAATCTTTGCATGACATTTTTCTACTCTACTGTCATCTGTTTATCAATCTATCTCATAAGTTCTGCGTTTCTCCATGCTAGGCTACAAAACTTTGTGCACACCTATAGGAATCTTCGCATGAGAAAGAAATTTTTCGCGCAAAACTGTCTCATTTTTCCATAACAATGAGTTGTTTTCTGTCTGTTCTATGTCACTTTCCTCAATCTAGTTTCTTTTTGGGGTTTGTCTACCTATTTCCTGTCTATACACAGTATACAACTGGTTGTCTTTGGTTGAGAACTACGTAATTCTCACTTTAACTTGTCTCATCTCTTATCTATTTACTTATTCTACTGTCTTGTCATACCTTGCGACGTGATAGTCATCTCTCGACTGTTCTAGCCTTATCTTTGATGACTTGTGATGGGTATACTTCACCTTTTGTCAATATTGTGTATTTATCTTGAGACAGTTCCAAGTGTTTTCCTAGTTCACTCTCCTAGTATACTCAAAGTAGCAACACATCTCCCCACGTGTCACTAGATGAGGTAGAGGTAGACCTCAAAACTGAGGAAGAGGTCATTCCAAACTTATCACACAGTAAGAGTGCAGTAGAGGATCTTCACATTCCTCTTCATCAGCTACGTCTAGCAAGGGATCATCTCGATCTTCCTCTCCTGTTGTCCGACCTTACATCAAATGTTCATTTCAAGTAGACTTCAGTAGGGTCTGAAACCCATTGTTTAAAGAACATCAAAATTTTGAAGAGTTGTTTCCTGAACCTGACGCTATTGACACAACATGGGTTCCCATAGGTACAATGACTCAACATAATCAACCTTCTTGTATTGAGTCTTTGCACACTGAACACTTGCATACTAGAAATATGGTAGATCAAAATCAATTAGGTGAGCACAACAGAGATAATGATCACTCTAAAACCAGGGGTAAATTCCATTATAAAGACCCCCTAATGATGAGGAGACAGAAATAACTCAGGAAAATATCACGGATGCTCGTGCTAATAAAAAATTTTGTAAAATGATGGAGATTCTCCTAAAGGAAGAGAAAGATAAATATCTTCTCAAACCAGCCAATCAAGGGGCCAAGTTACCCTCAAACTATAATGTAGAGACTCTTTTCATGCAAGAGGAAGAAACTGAAAACTCTTGGTTACAAAAAAAAGTTCAAATCATGCAAGAACAACTCCTTCAACTCATGAAGGATAAAGAAAAACCTTCCACATAGTTCAAACTAGAAAACATTTTTCCATTCCCATTCCCATTCTATAAGAGTCTGTGCATGCCTCCTTTTCCTAAAGTAGTTGAACTTCCCAAGTATGACAAATACTTGGGTACCTCTGATCCTCAAGATCATCTGAGAGAGTTTGGTGCACTTCCTATGAAGTTTATACATGATCAAACTTACCTCATGCATCTCTTCCCATGTATTTTGGGAGGGTTAGCCATGGAGTGGTTCTCTATGCTACCTACTGCCATCAAGACCTTTGATGAGATTTCCAACTTGTTTCTACAATATTACTCAAACAACATCCAACATTTGATTAATATCCGTGATCTTAGAAATTTAAAGCAAAACCATGGGGAACCTTTCTTGACATTTCTCTAGAGATGGAGACAACTTTATACAAAGTATTCTCGTAAGATACCTGAGTCTGAAAAGCTTGACATCTTTTTAGACAATCTCCTTCCCAATTTTGGGTATCAAGTATAGATGCAAGGTCCTTTGACCTTTGATGACATGTTCAAACAAGATGTGAGAATTGAAATGTTCATGGTCAAGAAAGGAGAAATGACCCTACACAAGGATAATAAACAAGGGTCCTCCTCCTCGGGCAAAGAAAAATCCAAATTTGTCAAAAAGAACTAGAATGTTCTGAATGATGGAGTTGTCAATAATGTGACTCCCAAGCCTCCAAAGGCTGCATCCAATCTTACTACCACTATGCAGGTGGCCAAAGCCATTGAACAGGATTTGGAAAAAACTAATTTGCCTTTACACTTTTCTAGGTCTAAACCTTGGGCTCCTCAACCCAAGCATGAGTTCACTCCTCTAGGAGAAACCCTCAATGTGGTTTACAAGACTCTCTTAGAAAATAAATTACTCACTCCTCTAGATAACTCGTGTTCATTTGATCTACAACCATGGCCCTCTTGGTCGAATGAATCTACGTACTATGATTACCATCAAAACAAGGGTCACAAAATGGCTACCTGCATTCAACTATGGCATAAGGTCTAGGGCCTTATCGATAGTGAGGTTATTGTTATAGGAGGCCACAACAAGAACTCATATCACCAAGCCTTCAAAGACCCCTTTCCTTCTCATGAGAAAGGTGAATCCTCTAAGGATAAAAATTCTCATGCCAAGATCAACGACCCGTACACTAATAATTATAACGTCATTAATATGGTTGAACCTGTCGATGTTGAGTATTGTAATGTTGTTACCATCAAGGGAAGATAAGATGCTCCCAAGCACAAAAATCCCTTCGTCCTGCAAGGACCTACGTCCCATTCTTCTAACCATGAACAATCTCAGGTTTGTGCTAACACCATTACTCAGTCTCGTGCAAAGATCGTTCTCAAAGGCCCTAATCCTTATGCTTCAGCACCAAAAAAACCTGTAGATAAAGCTATTTTTGGCACTGCCAACAAGAATTAAAAATTGGTCCCCTCATCTAATGCTGCTAATTTTATCATACTAAACCAATTTCAATGAACCAATGCTCAGATTACTATCTCTGAGCTATTGAAAATCTCCCCTGCTCATCGGGAGATTCTTGACAAAGCCCTCACCGAGGAAAATGTTCCAAAATATTTAGATCTAGACCGGTTTAAATCCATGGTAGGTCACTTGACCTCACCTCATTACTTTTCTTTATCTAAGGAAGATGATCATTCCTTGAGTCATCTGCACAATAAACCCTTCCATATCGAGGTCATGATTGGCCCAAAACATGTCTATCGTGTCCTTATACATAACGACGTTGGCCTTAACATTTGTTTTTTTAGCTTCCTTTCTCAGTTAGGCTATAGTGAATATTGCATAGATGACCGCAAAAATATCACTATCAAGGCATATGATGAAGAAGAGTGGAAATATAAAGGAAGTTGTGTTACCAATCTGAGTTGGACCTATCAAAAGTGATGTTATCTATCAAGTTCTCAACATTCCTCTAGCATACAACATACTGTTGGGAAGAACATGGGTTAATGAAATGTAGACAGTTCCTTTGACTTATCATCAAATCATAAAATTCCCATTCCATGGATCTGAAGTGACCGTGCCTGCTAATACAAGCTATGATTGCAACATGCTTACTAAATCTATTGATAGCTTTGTTCCCACCAATAGAGAGTCTACTGAGCTCCTTGAGGCCAAGCTAAAGGAAATGGAAAACACTCTGAAATTCAAGGACACTAGCATGGGGGGATATCAGATTGAACCTGTGTTAACACTAACATCTCTACCTCTGTCTCCACATTCTTATGGGAGACCTTCTGAGGACAATAAACTTTCTACATCTCCTCAAACAAAATATGGTGGCACCTTTGTTTAGGTGACAAAAACACTAGAGGAAGAAGATGAAAATAGGGCTATCAAATCTTGTATCTATAAAGGGGAGGATACACCTGAACACATCACTCCACCTCATGATATAGATTCTGAATAGTATGGCAAGGTTCTATCTATTATGAAGCACTTGGGATATAAAGGGAATGGCCCTATAGGCATGAACCATAAAGGATTTCTTGCACCACTTAAAGATATTGGTAGACGAACACATGACAGTAGTGGTCTAGGCTTCAAGAAAATCCCATTTCACTTAGGGATTAACAAATTTGTGCCATAACCAGACCACCAAATGAGACTTGAAGGCACAGACAGAAATGGAAACTTAGAGGACATCTCTAATGAGGATTCCTTCCCTTGTCCTCTTCCTCTAGATCTTTCTGCATTCTTCACTAAGCCAAATGAATTTATACCATGTGTCAGTATGATTGGGACTAACAGTGACTCTGATGAAATTGCTTCACTAACATATGAGCGATTGAGAGAAATGAAAAATGTCAATCCTGGGTATCAGGGTGAATTATACATACCACCACATTTTCAAGAATGGTTTCAACAAGAACAAATCCAACCGCTCATCACTGCCACACAAGATGAACTAGACTTAGATGGTGACGTAAGTGGTAATTATCTAACCATAGAGAGGTTTTAGATAGAACTCATCCAAATTGGGGGCAAAGAGTAGATTTCACTTACATCCTTGATATGAAAACTCACGAGGAATAAAACTCCAATGAATACGAGTTTGACAGTATTTCAAAAGGCACCTTTGTTAGAGATGTCTAATATTGTGCATACATATGAAAAACCTCTCAAAATAGGTGAAGGGTCTAGTGTTAGGACAAACGAGTTTGATTCTATCAATGTTAACTTGTATTCTACTATGATCGCTAGGGTTCAAAGGAATTCAACTGTGCCTTTAGATGAGATCACTTTAGGTCTCAACTTGCTACTCCACACTTTTGATGATTATACCGTGAATGCACTATCTAACCTGTTACCTCCCTTCCACTTTGTCATCTCGAGCTCATAGACTGGAACTTCTCCTCTCCATCCAATGAAGTCCTTATGTTCTAGAATGACTATGCTCTATCCTGCTACCTTAACATTTTTGAACGTATAACATCCTCCACCAATGAAGAAAGTGTCAACATGACTGAAGCTGATGTCAAGTATCTCAGTCAAAAAATTAAAAGAAGAAAGAATAGGTGCTCTGATGGTGAAAACCACATTGCAGTAGTATTAGAGCCTAAAAAGTAAAAATAAAGGACGTATCTGAGGGTGAAAACCTCTCTGATGCACCCAAGGATGGGATACTTGATATGCTTCCAAGTCATTTTCAGGAATGGTCATCTGTGCTAATTGAACCAACTCAACCAATAAACTTGGGTACAGAAGAAGAACATCAGATCATTCATTTGGCACAATCATTATCTAAGGAAGAAAGGGAGGAATTCATTGCCTTCTTCCAGAGAGAAAATATCAACTTTGCATGGAAATATTATGACATGCCAGGATTGGATCCTAATTTGTTCATGCATCACTTATCCATTACACCAGGCATCAAGCCTATCAAACAAAAGATTAAGAAGATGCATCCACACGTAGCATTTCTCATCAAAGAAGAATTGGAAAAACTTCTTAAGGCTGCATTTATTAGAGCCATTAACTATGCGAAGTGGATTTCCAACATTGTTCTAGTATCTAAACATGATAAATCCATCCAAGTTTGCACAGATTTCTGAGACTTGAACAAGGCATGTCCTAAAGATGACTTTCTATTTCCCAACATTGACACTATTATAGACATGACAATAGGTTATGAAATGTACTCACTAATGGAAAGTTTCTTTGGCTACAACCAGATAAAAATTGCACCAAAAGATCAAGAGAAAAATGCTTTCACCTGCGTATGGGGCACTTTCTATTGGAACGTCATGCCTTTCGGACTCAAGAATGAGGGTTCTAAATATCAGAGGGTTGTCACCACTATCTTCCATGACATGATGCATAAGACTATGCAATACTATGTTGATGAAACTCTAGCTAAAATCATTCAATGAAACACACACCTTGCAAATCTACGTCCTATACTAGATCACATGGAATAGTTCAGTATACAACTTAATCCAAAGAAATGTGCATTTGGGGTAACATCTGGAAAATAACTTGGCTACATGATATCTGCAAAAGGCATAGAAGTGGATCATGTGAAGGTCCAATCCATCATGGAAATGTCATTGTCATGCAACATTAGTCAGATGAGAGGCCTTCAAGGCCGATTACATTCTATCCAGCGTTTCATCTCCCAACTGGCTGACAAGTCATAACCCTTCACTAAGAATTTACACAAGGGTGTGACCTACAAATGGGATGAAGATTGTGATAAAGGGATAACACAGATCAAGAAATATCTTGCAAGTCTACTAATATTGATGCTCCCTATTCTGGGGAAACTGCTCATCCTTTACATCTCTGCTACAGATACATCATTGGGTGTCCTGTTATCTCAAGAAGATCATAACAATAAGGAAAGAGCTATCTCTTCATTAGTAGGACATTGGTCTCATATGAAGAAAACTATTCATTCATCGAGAAGGCTTTCCTAGCGGTGGTATTTTCTTCATAAAAACTGAGACACTACATGCTTTCTCTTACTACATGCCTCATTGCTAAAATTGATCGATTAAAATACTTACTCAATAAGGCTTCCCTCATAGGTAGACTATAAAAATGGGTCATGATACTCAGTGAGTTTGATTTTGAGTATGTAGAAAGAAAGGCCATCAAAGGGAAAGTTATTCCAGATCAATTGGCAAAGGCACCTCTTGTTGATCATCAACCATTGAGCATCGAGTTTCCAGATGAGTCTGTAATACTTCTCACACATTGATCATCAACTATGTTCCTTGACAGATCATTCACTCAACAAGGGTCAGGTGCTGGAATAATGTTCATCATGCCACAAAGGTACTCTTTACCCAAAGCATACAAGCTATTGTTTCCTTGTACAAACAACATTGCCTAGTATGAAGCCCTGATCAATGGCATGAAGATTTCCATCATGTGGTGAGTGGATGAATTAAAGTCTTCGGTGATTCACAATTGGTCATCAATCAAGTAAATGATACTTATCAGATGAAAGATGACAAACTGGTGCCTTACAAGGGTATGGTTGATAACCTCTAAAAGTACTTTGTACACATCACATTCCAATAGATTCCAAGGACAAAACAAAAATGGTGATGCAATGGCTACTCTTGCTTCTATGCTATAGATGCCTAAAAATGACTTCTGACATGAATTCTTGGTGGACACATTACACTACCCAGCCTATGAATCCCCTGACTCTTGGATGATCTATTTTGTCATTTGACACAATTCATCCCACTACCATCATATATACTCCTACCTTCATGACCAGATTATTTAAGATACCTACACCTAAAATGAGAAACGTCACCTAATCCATAGTGCTTCATGGTACGTTATCATAGCTAACGACTTGTATAGGCGAGGTCTAGATGGTACCTTTCTTAGGTTTTTGGAACCTGATGAGTCCAAGCGTGAGTTTGTTGAGGTTCACAAAGGCATCTGTGGATCTCACTCGAGCGGTCTGACACTGGTCCGTAAAATTATTAGAGCTGGTTACTATTGGCCAGACATCGAAAAGGAGGCTATAAAGTATGATAAGTCTTGCAAATGGTGTCAACTACATGTGGAAATATGATTCATGCTCTAGACAAGGAGCTCATTCCATTCATCACTTTTTGGCCATTTGAACAATGGGCCTTTGATTTGGTGGGTCAGATTCATCCTTCATCATCAAATGGACACAAGTTCATCATCACAACTATAGATTATTTCACCAAGTGAGTGGAGGTAGTACCTCTCACTATAGAAAATGGCAAATCTATAGTGATGTTCATACTCAATTACATCATCTACAGGTATGGTGTACCCTCTACTATCATCACTAATAATAGGGGGCAGTTTAAGAACAAGGATCTGAAAGAGATATGCTCAAAGTTCAAAATCACTCAGTACTAGTCTTCCATATATTATCCTTAGGGTAATGAATAGGTGGAAGCATCATACAAAGAAATCCTTAAAATCATGCATCGCATAGTTCACAAATCTAGATGAGATTCGCATCTCCAGATCAATCTAGCTCTCTGGGCATATAGAACAAGTATACAAACACCAACAGGGGCCACACCCTTTGCTTTGGTTTATGGAGTGGATGTTGTGCTACCTATTGAGGTTGAGATTCCTACTCTATGAATCTCTCTAAAAGGCCTCATCACTCATGATGACAAAAAAATATCTCGGTTACAAGAGCTGGAACTTCTAGATGAACGTCGATAAGTGGTGCTCAATCACCTTGGAGCATACCAAAAAAGGATGTCTAATAGCTATAACAAGAAGGTTAGACCAAGGGAATTCCAAGTGGGTGACCTCATTCTAAGAGAGAACCCTAAGAATCAACAGCACCAGGTCCAAAAGGGAAATTTTGAACCAAATTGGCTTGGTCTGTATGTTGTCACTGTAGTGTTTGGATCTGGCACCTATCAACTCTCCACCACTCAAGGAGAGAAACACAAGGAGTAGATTGATTCTCTTCACCTGAAATGATTCTACAACTGAGACATCTTCAGAATACTCATGTACATAGTAATATCTTGAAAAAATCCTAAAAATTGCAAAATTTCCTAAAAAAAACTCAAAAAAATGGAAGTGTACTACCTGGTGGATGAAGTTTCTCATTCAAAAATTCTTCTAGTCTTACAAGAAAAGGACAATCCTTTGAATATTTGTCTTCTTCTTTTCCCCCAAAATCCATTTAGATAAGTTTTTGTATACCTTGTCATTAGGGCACATGGCTTATGTTGGCTCTGGTTTAATGAGATTTCCCATCATTCTGCAACTATATCCACTTGTTCAAGTGATCTACTCTATATTAGAAAATACCAAAAAAACAAAAAAAATTTCAAAAATACAAAAAAAATTGGAAAAGGAAAAAAAAGCGTCGTTGATGAAAACCTGGCAAACAGGCGTCATGGTAGCAAAAAAAAAAAGAATTTCTGCCAAGAAATTGAAAACCTAGTAAACAAGTGCCTCTTGTTCCGCATTTCTATATCCATCGCAGTATCACTTGGCTCTATACAGTTGCTTTCCAGCTTTCTTTCTATCCTGCTTTCATTTGCTCATACACATGCTCTTAGTTACCTTCAAGATACCAAATTACATGGATTGAAACTAGTCGTACTCTAAGGGAAACCTTCCTAGTCTAGGGGGCACTCTCCTATTACTTTTTGGAATCTCTCTCACATCAGTCACCAGTGGTTCTCACTACGTCTACCTACTAATGCCTAGCTATTACTAAGATCTCTCTACTTGAGAATATCTTTCGCATTAGTCATCAATAGTTCTCACTGAGTCTGTCTACTATCACCATACTGATCAGCTCTTCACACATGACATATATCTACAAATCAACATCAATCTGTTGAAGTTAGAGTGGTACTCCATGCTTTGTCTTGGCAATCCTTTGCTTCAGGTTGTATATAGCTTTCAGTCACTTTCGTGACACTTTGGGTCCTCTAAGAACCTTCCTAACTTGACACTAATCCAGAGTCATAAGCCTGGGGGAAACCAAATCAAGTTTGTCCTAGCAACATGAGTTAATTCAGTCATCATTCATTATTAGGGGCATCAGTCCCCAATCTGATCGCATATTTTGTCAATAATCTTGTCATTTTGAAGGACAACTCACTACTAGAATAATCAATAGGTGTTTCTCAACACTGCAATCAACTGTGTTTCTTAACACTCTCTTTGGACGCATCTATGTTTCTCAACACACATTGGATATCGTAAACCTAAACATCTATCAATAGAAATCAAACACAAAGCACTCACAAGAACAACGGTGTTTTTCAACACCCCTTACATGAACACATCCGAAAACTTTGAAACATTCTGAGCTATGATTGAATTTCTCTTTGTATGTTGCTTGTTCTCATTGATTTTGTTTATCTTTTCTTTTTCTGCTGCTTGTTGGTGTGGCTCCAATGATCCAAAAACGTCAAATAAATAGGGTGTATGTCATAAGAGCTTCTACATTAAGGTGAAAAATCCTCACATCCCTTGATCCTCTTTATTTGTACACCAAGGTGAGGTTGAAACTATCTTCATGACTGTTATTGCTCTTCTTGTCTACGCATGATCGCACTAATGGTTATCTTGGCTTTGAATGCCTTGATATTGGTGTACTCTTGCAACATCAACTAGAAACAATGTTCAAATCATCTCAAATTTTGTACCTTGATGCTTACGTTACTTTCCCATATCTAATCCAATGAAAGTCATATTCATATTCTTATGGTTTCAGTGGCACCAATAAAAATTGTATCAACTCCGATGTTCCAAAAATTCTTTATGATGAAAACTATTCAATGGGTCCAAAAACTATGTCCTAGGGATTGCATCTAGCATAGGATTGCACTTTCATTCTAGGCTTGCATCACGATAGTGTTTTGATGATCACTTCATTGTGTTCTCTTGGATTTGTATGATGAGGGATTCTTCTTCAGCATCCTAGTTTCATCACGACTGCACAAGTGTTTGAGCCTTGCTCTCTATCTTCAAAAGATCTTTTGGTTAGCATCTTTCATACATCTTGACACCCTGCATAATATGTTAGTACCATATACATTGCATTTACATAGCTCCATTCACAAATGCATTAAGATAAATCATCTACATACATACATATCTACATCTACATATACATGTGCATTTCATGCATAACATTTTCATACATTCTAATCATCTAATCATCTAAGCATCTAAACATATAGGAAAAATCTCATGAAATACAACATCTCATAAAGTACAACATAACACATGCAATGATACCAAATAAAATGAGATCATATATATATATATATATATATATATATATATATATATATCAAAGTTTCAATACAATACAAAGATGCCAATGCATCAGATACATCATCTGATACGATCTATCAAAATATGCTAACCCTAGCTATGGCCCTCTCCCTCATCCTCTAGCAGAGGTGGAGGAGGAGGCATATCTAGAGGAGGTGGTTCCTGTGCACCCTCTGAAGCTCTAGCATATGCTAAAAATCTTGGGACCTGCTCTACCTCGCTAGGCACCAACCCCACATATGCAGCATAATAGTAAGCCACTCGAGAGGACTGATGGAATGTCTGCTCCCGCAATCTCTCTAGCTTCTCCTGAGACCTCTCTAACTACTCTTGGACCTCCCGAAGCTCTTGATCCCTATCTATCAATTAGGTATCTCAAACTACCACCTGTATCTGCAACTCTTTAACTTGTCGTTACATCTGGGGAAATCTCTCCCTAGCTCTCCACAGGGAATCTTGCGTCTAGGAAAATGGATCTCCTAGCACTGGACCCTATACCAGATCTTCCTGCATCTTCTCTAGTTCTAACAGATCCTCCTGCATCACTTGATCCTCCTTCTCATCTGACTGCTTAGTTTTTCTCCATCTTGTATGCCTCTCCTCTCTCCCACTTTCACTAGCACTGGGATTGATCCTCATTTTCCCTGTAGGGATGGGAACCTGCATGGTACATGGCTGCGGCCCTAGAAATGGACCCTGCTATGGTGGTGGTAGTGGTACTTGTAGATGAAATACCTATGTAGGTGCTCTTATACCTACTAGGTCTGTGAACCGGGGGAATGGATGACTGGCAAAATAATCTTTATAAGCTTCTGTCATACCACCATCCGCCACCCTCGCCATGTAATACCATCATGTTTGTACTACTGCTCAAGCATATATCATACTACTGACCCTAATCCAACCACTCTAACCAGCCCTTCCTCACCTCATTGACAAAGCAGGCATATGAACAGTACTCCTGGGAGATGTCCTACGGATGGGAGAACTATTGCCACACCAGTGTCAATGGGATATCTCAATCACTACTATAGAATGGATGATCAGTGGCCGTGAACAAAACATATAACCAAGCTGGTCCTTCGCATTATCCCATGCCTCGGTAGTCCTCCATGGTTTCCATACTATGGCTACCAAGTCATCTAACTGCGCCTACCACTGCTCTATCTTACCCAGCGCGGGTTGGATAATCAAACCCCTATACATGTTTATGTATGGCTCAAGTGGTTGGCTCATGTCATCGCAAATGGGATGGAGGCCATAGACTGAAAATATGGTGTACCCTTTTAGGATTTAAAAGTGCCTCAAAGAGCGTCGTTGAGTAGAGAAGTACTACCATCCCATGATTGAAAGAAAGAAAAAAGTTCTTGGAGATCCGTCATCAAAGTCAGTTGGGAGATGCGCGATGTTGACACGTGGTGACCTGATGTGTAAACCTATCAAAAAGAAAATATATTGCAACCCCTCTCTATAGGCGATCTCATGAATCTCATGATACATGTGGGCTAGCATATACTAACCCCATCCATAATGAACTGGGTCTCCTAGCATCCTCTGCAACATCCTACCCTAACCACACTCCAATCCATGCTGACCATGATCTAGCATCAGATAAAATCCCAGGAACACTACTAAAACCATAGCCAATCGGTGCACGGGCTCGTAATCTCTAATCAACTCCTCCCATGGGATAGCTCTACCAATGACAAGCTTGTCCTGCAAGATCTCTTGTAGTTCTACTGTACCTAGCCGCAGTTGCACATCATACTATACACGAGGTCCATGAAAAGGGATCCGCAGAATCTTGTATATGTCCTCAGGGGTCACTGTGAGCTCGCTCTGGGGAAGGTGGAAGGTGTTCATCTTTGAATGGAAATGCTCCACCAGTGCTCCAAGTAGTCCATGATTTACCCAAATATCGGGTACCTCACAGAGATGTGACAATCCCAATGTGTCTATATGAGCGATCTCAGCATCATCTAATTGCCCAATCAGTCCACCGACGACTGGATGGTGTGACCTAAAAGAAACGTCTGGGAAATCAACCTACAAGGCATTCAAACAATAATGCATAATCAATACTTGACTTATGATTCAAGATAATCAATGCAAAACTGAGAAATAAAGCTAAGCAGACATCCTAAACATGGTTACAAAGCTGACACAAATGCTACTAGATGAACCAAAAGACTCATACTAGCTTCAAACTATTATTCTCTCTTTGTGCGAAGAAGCATATTTTTGCATGAAGAAGTTCATCACTATGCACGCAGTTTCAATCTTGCGTGAAGTTTTGCATAGTCTAGTGTGAGAAAACCCCCTTTTCGAGTGTTTCTCATGTGAGATGTGGGTACCCTCCCGCATGAGGATACCCAATGACATACACAAGGAACTTCTTTTGTGCAATTTCTCACGAAAGCTTTCCCACTAGCTCACGTGAAGAACCTAGTTCTTCACAAGAGAACCCATGGGCCATTTCCTAAAAATGTTGAAAAAATAATGAAAATTCAACCAAATGTGACAAAAATTGAATTGACAAGGAGGTATTCGATCACTTACCAGAGGCCCGTACACCGTTGGCCGACTGTGACGCTTGGATCACTCAAATTGTTGAGTACTCAAGGGGACCACCATTTTCTCTCAGAGCTCTTTTCTCTCCAAAAGTCAACGAATGCAAATGATTTGAAAAAGACACTTTTGTCCCATATATAGGTTTTGACCTAATTTTCAAAAGTGCTCCATTTTACATGAAAATTTCACCCTTGGCTAAATTGACCGCTCTAAATCCATTTTCGGGATCAAAATCAAAATCTGACACTCCTATATAGCTCAAAATCACATTTTAAATTTTTTGGGACCGATGCGATTGGACGCTTGTGCATTCAACTTCCTGACGTTGCTTTCTTGTCAAAATCAAATCCATCAACATTTTCTCGAATCATCAACAATTTTCCTCAAAAGTTGACTCTGGTCAACCTTGGTCAAACTTGGTCAACTGGACCTTGAAATCGTTTGAAATCACTTTTGAATCTTCCTAACTCTTCTATAATCTTTTATGAGTTCTTCTTGATCTTCACTTCAACACATCTCTGCTATTTATCGCTTTCAATCAGCATTATGACGTGTCATCTTCCCATTTCACTCTCGAGGGGGTAGGATGATTACATCATTGAACCACTTCGAATCTATTTTAATCAATCTAATCTTATTTTCAAAAATCCTCATTGCTAGGGGTATCTCATCACTTGGGGCATGTTCAGTTTTTTGTACTTCATAGTCAAAACTAGGTATTCCACAATCTCAAATCACTAGGGGCATCTTTGTTCCTTACATCTTGTCATCTATTAGGTGTCGAGGCAATCTAACCTTGACTCTTGAGAATCAAGCTTCGTTCTGGAGATGATTCTTGAAATCTCATTATTTGGTATCTGAGCAATCTAACTTAGGTCCTTGAGGGTCAAGCTTTGTTTTGGAGATGATTCTCGAAATCTCATCTATTAGGTGTCGAGGCAATCTAACCTTGACTCTTGAGAATCAAGCTTCATTCTGGAGTTGATTCTTGAAATCTCATTATTTGGTATCTAGGAAATCTAACATAGATATTGGGGGACTAAGCTTCGTTCTGGGGACAGTCCTAAAGATCTATACTGACTATCTTTCAAATGCACAAGTATTGAGGCAATCTAACCTTGGCTCCTAAAGATTGAGCCTCATTCTGGTGACAATCTTTTGAAAGGTGGAAATCTGCTAGGTATCAGGGCAATCTAACCTAGATTCCTAAGATTCAAGCTTCATTCTGTAGATGACCCTCAAAAAATCTACTTGATCGGTGTCTTGGCAATCTAGCCTAGACTTCAGAGAGTTAGCTCTATTCTAGAGGTAGCTTTGAAACCC
Source organism: Thuja plicata (assembly GCA_018584345.1). Lineage (NCBI taxonomy): Eukaryota > Viridiplantae > Streptophyta > Pinopsida > Cupressales > Cupressaceae > Thuja > Thuja plicata. The sequence goes on along the minus strand of MU227387.1, from coordinate 1,152,618 downwards.
TCATCAATCGATCTTTGCATCATCAATTCTTGAAATCAAATCTTCTATTCTTCAGACATTAGAATATTCTTTGAATCAATGCGCTACTCACACATCAATTCAAAGAGGGGAAAAATGTAACACCCCAAAATTGGCATCTTGCAACCCTAACCAATTTTGTTGCATTTATCAATCTTCTGAATCATCAAAGTCCTATTGTACTAGGCAATTCTGAGTTTTGACTGACTCTACTTGACTTAAGTGTCAAATGGAGAAAATCCTAAATCTGCATTAATCACATACTATCTTTAATTCCTAAATATCAATTCCAACTAGCTAAATAAACCCTATAATCAAATTAATTTAATTACAAAGTCCTAGCACTTTAATTAAATTAAATTCACCCTTTTAGCTAAAATACATAAAAAGGAATTAAATAATATTTGATTATTAAATAAATATTCTCATTTCAATAATTGAATTTAATTATTCAAATAATTGATAAAGTGCATTTATGAGGTCATATCTCATTTATTTAATCAAATAGACTCTCCAAAATTCTCACTTCAGTTCAGAAATGGAAACTTTGAGTTAACTGTGCTTCAAAAGTGCAACAAATCAATTAATTGCTTCATTCACTCAAAAAGACAACAGTTCACTATTTCTCTCAAAGGAAAATTGCTAATCTGAAATGGATTTCGAGGTGTTAACTATTTCTCTCAAAGGAAACTTGTCATTCTAACTCAACTCTCATTCTATAAAAGAACTCTCTTGTTCTCATTCAAAAAAAGGAGAATGCATTGTTAGAATATTGAATCGCTGCTGAATTGTTAACTCACATTTATACATTCAAAACTCTCATTATTCTTAGCTTTCATTTGCAATAGATTGAGATCATTTCTAGATTAATAATCATGTCTAGTTTAGCTTCTTTCAAGAATTCTTAGATTAATCTCATTTTTAGATTAAAAGTCCACACTCATTTCTTAGTTTAATCTCATTTTCTAGCTTAATCTCATATTTACTTCTAGATTAATCTTGCATCTTTCATTCTTTGATTAATCTTGCATTTACATTTCTGGATTAAATCCTTTGTTCTAAAATCGGTCTAGGTTGTTGGATTCTCAAACTCTGAGAGCTATTCAAAAACCCCGTCTAGATAAGAGGCAACAAGTCAACTCATTCAGACATGCACGATGAATAAATCTATATTCATTCTTGTGTGTGACTGATGAACAATGACCATGTTGAATTGTATGACTAAGTTAGAGGCCCATATTTAGTGTATACACTTACAAGTATAGCAAATAGAAGAAATCCTTTGAGAAGGTAGATTTAACAATCCTTTTGTAAACCTCTTAACCGAGTGCACACTAAATAGTGTTGTTAAAGCTCTTAACAGAGTAGACCTTAACCAGTCTAAACATGTTACTCCTAACAGGGTAAGATCATCAGAAGTGATCAAACTTGTAAGCCTTAACTGACCCCTTCCATTCTCCAAATAGTGAAGTTTTGTGGGTTTCATCCCCACCGCAGTTTTTACCTTCTAACATGGGTTTTCTACATTACCAAATCTTGTGTCATGTGTCAATACATTTCATGAATGTTTACATAGAAATTAAGTTTATGAATTGATAACATGCATAAGATAAGAATAGCAAATATGGTTGATAATACGAGGAATTGATTACTAAAGGATTAAGGTTAATCGACTAAAAATTTTAAAGGGTACTGATTCAACCCTCCCCTCTCAGTACACACCATTCCATTATCCCAACAATTGGTATCAGAGCCAGATCTCTTATTTGGGAAATTTTAAATACTTAAGAGAAATGATGATACAATGGAAAGGTATAAGCTAGATAAGAGTATTGAGAATCATAAGTTAGAGATATAGATCTTCTATGAGCAATATAAAGAAGATAGAGTGAAGATGATAGAGCTACTGGATGAAAGAAAGGTAATGACATCTTGTAATACCTGCCCCTTAGTTTGCCTGTCTGTGTCAGTTTTTGATCTCTTTTAGGCATTTTAATATTTGCGTTAGTTATTTCAAGTGATTTTAAGGATATATATGCATTACTTTTCATTATGCTATTGATCCATTGTTAGTTGTATTATATCATCTATTTGCATATGATTTGTGATTATTTCATGTTGGTTATGTTTATGTTATGAAATCATTTTGATTAAGGTTTTTTGACAATACTGACCTTATATTATATGCACATGGATCATTGTGATGATTTACATTATTGTTTGTTGTGTTTGGTATGGTATGAGACGAGGTTGTAGTTACTTGCTTCAGCGAGATCCACAAGATAAACTAGTCTCAACCATTGTTTGTTATATTATATGTATGCATATGTTCATCCTTGTGATGCCAGGTTTGCAGGTACCAGGCTACGTCTTCCCTAAACTGGCAAGAGTTAGTGTGACCTATCGCAATATCTCAATGGTTAGAGAGGGGAGATAATATTAAGGTCCAAATTCATATCCTAAACCCTTATTTTCTCCTAGAACTGGACACGAATCTGATTGACTATCCTAGTGTTTGAATCCGTCAAGTGATGTGGATTCGTGAGCCTGTTTGGGTGTGTTGTGTTTCAGTTTCAGTTGTTTTCTATTTAGATGGGTTTTAGATGGATTAATGATGCTTTTGGCTTGAATTATTTAATGAATATTTATGATAAATATTAATGTTAATTATTGCACCTTTAATAAGGTAAAATCATTGATATATGAAATATATGGCTATTTAAATAATTATATATTAATTAAATACCTATATTCAATTAATTGATTTAATTATTAAGTCTTGATTTGAATAATTGAGATTTAATAAAAATTAAATTCAATTATTGTAATTAATTGTGCAAAGTTGGTTTATTGAATATTGCTTTAAGTTGCATGATTAATTGATTTATTTAATTGAAATATTCTCACATATATTTTCAATTTAACACTTTGCTTTTATATTATAAAGTTGAGTTATGCATGTTTTAAGTGAAAATTGTTTGTAAAGAATTTATTTTAATTATTAATTAGATAATTTATATTCCCTTTAGGGTTTTCACTTTTGAAAAACCTAATTGCTTGGTTTTCTATATCCTTGGATTGAAAGCCATTTTGAAGGTTGTTATATCAAGGGATAAAGGAAAATCAAGTGATGAAGGATTTGTGAGAGCTTGAGAGGAGTTTGGAGCATTTTTGGAATTCTTCTTTGCTTGGATTTGTGGATTTGTTCCTCTTATCAGCTATTGAGGTAGGATCCGTGTGTGTGCAAATGGGTACCTATTGAAAATGACACAAACACTCAATCGGTCATTGCATTAGCTCAAATGGTTAGTTAAAACGTTAGAAACCACTAATATCGGCCTATTGCCTTCTAACTAGAAAGAGTGTAATTAGTTGCATATCAGCCCTCAGAATATGCTCCAAATCAGTGACCAATACTATCCTAGCATGAAGGATTTGATTAAAAACAAGCTAAAAATATGAAAAGCATACAACCTAGCTTTAAAACATGGAATGAAAACAAAGAACTAGCATGATATAATGGATGAAATATAAATCTAGAGTGAATCTAATAGCATAACAATGTTATTTGATCTTAAGATGAAGGCTTATTTGCTCTCAAAACAGGCTTCTATTTATAGAAGAATGGGAGAGAGAG
>MU227387.1:1117778-1128513 GCA_018584345.1 Thuja plicata | reverse complement strand
TGTGGCTTGCGTATTTTCATTATGATCTTGGCTTTCTCCTTCAGTGAGGTCTACCACTACCCCTGTTATTTGGATTATCTCTTGGAGATACTTCCTCTTGTCCAATCCTATGTGGGGATGGGTTTTTCTTGTGCTTGCACTCCTTTTTCTTTTCCTGCTTGTTGCTTGTACCTGTTTGTTACCCGTTCCAGATTGGATCCCCAAGCTCGGGGGTGGCCTTATAAAGGCCTAGGTTGGGAGGTGAGCCTCCATGGTCAACCTCATTCATTATTTCAGGTACTTGATGAAATTCGAAGATGCTTGTTACTTCCCCCTTCTGTGGAAAGAAAGTGACTGCAATGGTTATCAGATTGTAACCTATAAGTTCGTTGAGAAACCTTCAAATGTTGTAATTTTGGAATAAAAGTTATTTGTAGTTATAAACGTATTTTTATATGAGATTGCTTACCATGTTGTGCATGAAGATTCAAAGGAAGGTTTGTAAATTCAAGAATTGTAAATTTATTCTATTGAATGTTTTCGGGATTCTTATGTCGCTATTGATTTATGCATGACAAGATAGAATTATGTTTAAAGTTTGTAAAAATTTCGAAGTAATGGAAATAAGAAAATTAATTTATTTTTCTTCTCATGTAAAATATGTTTTTTTCTTAAATTCTGAAAAAATTTATTTATGGAAAAAAAAAAAAGAAAAAAAAAAGAGATGAATTTGTTAATTTCGTTTCCACCACATTATAGATAATTAATTATAGAGTTGATTGGTGCTTTTAGAAATTAAAAAAAAATTGGGGAAGTACCCCCTGTTTTGGGGGATACAGTCCCGTTTATGCCAGTCATTTTTGCTTAATTTAAATATTTCTTTTTGTTTTAAACCATGTTTAAAACCCATATTTTATATTTTATTCTAATAAATCTTAATAGTTAAAAGAGGGAGCTTTTGTTTTAAAACAAACAAAAAATAAAATAAAATAAAATAAAAATTAAACAGCGGGTTTACCGCCATCGGCGGACCCGACAAACCTTTTAAATTTCAACTATTTTATTTGGGGAGGGCCGAGCCCCCCCCTCCCCGTGGAGCAGGGTGCGGCCGCGCGGTAAGCGGGCCACACAGTGGTGGCGCCGCTGCCGGCGTCGGCCGGCGGAACCCTCGCGCCCCGCACTGTTACCGGTGAGTGGAGCCGCCACCCCGCGGTCTCCCCCACCCCTTAAACACCACCGCCCTTGGCGCTGTGTGAATCTACTCCGCCGCCGGGTTATACGGACGCCGCCTGTGTGATAAGTCGCCGCCGCCCATATTTAAACGCGGCGGTTTAATAAGATTTCCATTTGTTTTTTTTTGGATCGGATCTTATTTCATAGGGGACAATGTTATTTAGTTTTGTATTAAGTTTAAATTTTATGGTGTTATTATTATGGTTATTCCATATTTTAAATAAGTGTTAAATTTAGATTAGATTAAATGTTAGTAAAAGATTATTTATTTTCATATATGTAAAGTTTAAATTAGAATAGTTTTAATATGATGTTATTATAATTTTTTTTTAATTTGATTTTATTTGTAGATTAGATTAAATTTAGTTTTGTCATTTATAGTATTAATGTTATTTTAGTATTTAAAATAAATTTTATTCATTTATAAAAAAAATAGAGTAATCGATTTAGACGTTCGGTTGTATATTAACTATCTTAAATTGAGAATGGTTTTGTAGTTAGATTTGTTTAGTTAGATAATTATTTTAATTTTATTCATCATTGAAATTATAATGATATTTTAAATCCAGCTTAATTAAGATTGGATAGGTAATAAACTTATTTTTTTTATCTTAACGATGTTTTATCGACCTCATTTATTAAAGTCAACCTTGGTCAAACTTGCCCGCGCAAGCTCAGATTTGTATCGGTTGTTCCTCGCAACCACTGGAACCTTGGGTCCCAGTTTCATGTCATTCGGAGGCAGTTGACTTTTGGGTCAACATGGGTTGACTTTTTAGTCAACTACCTCATTTTGCGTACCCTTGTCCTTCTTAGTGTTCAGTAGACCCTTGGCACCTTTCCCCACGTATTTCAAGATATGGTTGACTTTTGGTCAACCCTGGTTGACTTTTAGTCAACCCGTCTTGGTTTGCGTGTGCAACTCTTCCTTTGGGCCTAAGCGAACCCTAGTTGTTCCAGTCATCTTATCAGGGTATAGTTGGCTTTGGGACAACTCTAGTTGACTTTCGGTCAACTACCTCATTTTGCGTGCACCCCTTACCCTTGTGTGGTTTCAGTATCCCGATTTAATGCGTTATTTAAAATTTTTTTGTTTGTGTGTTTTTGCCCAACTTTTGGGCATGACATATGGACACATATCAGAAAATTGCATGATAAAATGGATGAGAAAGTCTAGAAGATGGACTAACCCCGGAATGACATGCTTACATTGTCATAAAGTTGGTCATCTAAGAAAGGACTACAGAGACTAAGTGACAGAGACAAGCACTTTTCCCAATGGCAATACCATTGAAGACATAAGGAAGATGAGAAAAAAAATGTGGAGGAAAGCTATAAACATTGATGATGTTGGACCAAGAAACACAATTAGTGACACCTTATCCAATTGATCTGGTGACATCACCACCCCCACCTAAGAAAAACAAGTATGGAACTACACTATACCAAGTTATACTTTACATCAGCTCCATTATACATAGTTAAAATGCCAAATTAGCATGATTAAAGATGCCCTATGGTATTACTTTTTATGAATTTTTCAATCCAATCTCGTCGGTCAATACATACCGAGAATTGTCGATGTACATGCGAAAGACAAGTTAAACAATGTAACCTGAGACTCATCGGTAATCATGTAAAAGGAATTGAAGTCTTTGCCACTTACCAAGCACCATCGGTAAACCTGTGAAAGGTCAAGTGAGTTGTCACTTACCCCAAGCTAAAATTTTGTGTGATACCCGATTGACTCCATCTTTGAACACCAAGAAGTGGGTAGAGCATTAATTGTGCCACTTTGGGCATCATCTAAAAAAAATACAATGGAAGAGCTCATTATTCACCATGTGATTGAGAGAAAAGAAGTAGAGCACAAAGGGACCAACAATGACTAGATTGCAGAAGAGATTAACAAGCAGATTCAGGGCATTCAAGCAGATCTACAGCAGGTGAAGTAAGTAACTAGAATCACCGAGCTCACTATTTGTTTTACAGGAAAATCCCTAAATTTGCAAAATCATGGAAACCACATCCCGTGTAACCAAGATAAAGAACACCAAGGAGAAAAAGTTTAATCTGATCAAGAACTCCACTTGTGAAGAACCTAAATACAAGTTCTTTCCAGGGGTTTCTTTGCAACCCGATGACGTTGGAGAATTCTCAATCATACCACCTAGGTTTTTTCTCGTCGAGGATGTTCGAGCATACATACATTGCAAGATAACTGAGATAGGAGATCTTGAGGTTGAGAAAGCTTACAAGAATCTTTTCACATACAAAACCATCAAGAATAAGCATAAACACATTGAGGTGAAAGGGATCAAAAATTCCCTAATGTTCCCAAAGGAGTTTAAAACCAAGTGGATCTGCATAGTGTTGAGCAGAGTGTATGACTAAAAGATGTGGTTGGACGAGCCAAAATAGATCACTAGGGATGTGATACACACTGCAACTAGTTATCCTATAACTGACAAGGCCAAGGTACTTAAACACCCTCCTCGCCCCGATATTGAGAAGATGACAGGTGCAGAATGGGATGGCAGAGGATTGAAGGTAAATTCCATCAAAGATTGCAAAATGAAATTTGGTGCATGTGTGCTTGGATACAAGATATTCCAAGCCAACAAGATGAATAGAATTACATGTGGAGTAGTTGACATTGTCCACAAGATTGTAAAGAAGGGATTATAATTAGATCTATCCAAGCTTCTACTGAAGCAGTTAGAAGAGAACTTAAGGACAATCAGGTCTGCAAAGTCCAATTCATGTAAGTTTAGATCACTTATAATGTGCATGTTTTTCTAATTTCAAGACTTCTTTCCATCTATCAGTAATATCAACTGGGACACTACCTGACCAGTGACAATTCAAATCAATGAATTCATTATGTCACTAGGTGACAACTTTACATCTTTCATGGATGAATATTTCACTAGATTCAAGGACAAAATGCAGAAAAGGATGAGGACACCAAAACAAATAGTAGAAAAATATAAGACTGATATTTGTTTTATGGTGGATATTGATACCACCTTGATCAAACCAGCTATACCAAGGACAACATGGTTAGCACCACTTGACTATGAGATCAATATAGATCAACCCACCAATGCTATTGAAGCATTATTAAATGAACCATTAGAAAAGTCACAACCAAGGTTTGGAACCTATGAATAGGCTAAGGAAAGAATAAATATAGGCCTAGTTGTGAAGAAGATCAACATAAAGAAGACCAAAATGGTCAAGACACTTGAAAAGAATTTATCAGTCAATGAAGAAGAAACATAACAAAAAGACACTGAGGGAAAGTCACCTCTCGATGAAGGATAACAAGAGAGTGACTCTGAGTCAACAGAGTTTGATGCACCACCCCCAAAGAATCCAATAACTACCACTGCATCTCGGACAAGGAGTCAGACAATAAAAGATGCAACTTCATCACCAATCAAGAAAGGACAAGTGAGGACTTATAAGAGGAAGCCTCAATCTAGACAAAATTTAGAACCAAAGAGGAGAAAAAGACTAATCCAAACAAAGGAAGATATTGAGGGCATTGAACAAGATGAACAACCATTAAATAATAAACTTCCTACTACAATTGATGAGGTAATTGCATCAATCATCAATTCAGGTTCAATAACTGATCCTAAGATTAGAAAATGGCTAACTATGAATCCCGAGGATAAGAAAAAGATAGAAGAAGCCATCATCACAATAATGTGTAAATTAAAATATGTTCTTATACAATTTGAAAATAAGATGCCACAAGAACTTCTAGACAGGTTATCGGCAAAGGTGGACATTTGCACTAAATTCTGAAAAATAGATAAGGGAAAGATCCCTAGTTTTTGTTATGTCACCTGAGTCCAAAATGGAAGAAATTGAAGAAATGATGAAATCACATTCAAAGAAGTTCTCACAAAAATTGAGAGCCTACAAAGTCTTACAAGGAAGCCTGATTGAGCTTGACAAAGAAAGTAGAATACTTGGATAAAAATAATCGATGTACCTGAAAAGGACACAAGCCCCGAGAGAGTATTAGAACTCACTAATAAGCCTCAAAATGAAGAAAAAGAGACTACACCGTGTTAGAAATAACTGAGAGGGGGGGGGGTGAAATAGTGGCCTCAAAAATCAATCCTTAAATCAACCCTTAAAACTTATAACCATAGATTATGTCTCAAGTTATCTTCTATCCTACAAGATGAATGCCATGAAATACTTATATATTTACTACTTGTCAGATTTCTCTGTTAAACCTTCTTCTGTTTGTTTACCGATAAGAAGTCATCTATTTACTAAAATATAGTAAATATGCAGAGTATACCAATTAACCCAGAGTTAACTATGTAAGATACAAAAAAGTAAAGAAATGAATCATACACACATAACATATGGATTTTTAACGTGAAAACCTTGTTAAGGGAAAAAACCACTGGGACTGGTACCCCAAATTTTCACTCTTTTGAAGTGAGCCCTGTTAATAGCCAACCCTATTAAAGGTTACAAACACACTGTTAGGTTTGACCTTGTTAGAGGATTTAGAAATAGTTGGTCAACTAGTACCTAGCATCTAATGCTACCATCCTTGCTCAAACACTCACTTGGCCTGTCAATAGGTATCGGGTATATCCAATGCTACTTTTGTGATAAAACTTTTTAATACTCCTTGGGATGTATCTCAATTGAAAAAGAATTTTAAGTCCTGCTTGGTTAAGAGGCTTATATGCTTCAATGGTTAAACTGAAACACTAATGATCTATTCATACATACAACTCAATTGTAGATTTTTAGATCTATTGTAGGTCCATTACATCACTGATCAATATAATCAAATATATACCTTTGCTCCACACTTGTTCTACTCTATGATGCTTGTCTCACTATTTGTCGGTTTCTGTAGAATCTAGATCTTCCTTTAGCTTGTTGATCAGGACTGAAATGAAGACTTTCTTCTCCTTCAGATTTTCTTTAGCATCTTTTCTCTTCTCTTTTTCACCCCACACACACAATTCATAATGAATTGATTTTGTCTCTTATAGACATGATTTCCTCTTTTCTTGGCTTTCTTGATCTTGGCATGTTCAACAATCTTTGCCAACAGATTTTAAGAAAATCTCCAGTCCGATCTCATAGAGATCTTCTTGCCAACTAGACAAAGCAACTTTAAATCAATTACTTATCTCCAACTTTTTATGGATGATTAAAAAAATGATAAGTATCTGTTAACTCTATATTTAGCTTCTTGATAGCTAAGCATTTTTTCATTTTCTGAAATCTCTATTCTGTCGGTCAACATTTTAGTTATTCATCAGTGATAACTGACTCTTCTGTCAGTGTGACTTCAGTTTTCATTGGGATCTTTGTCCTTGTCTTCTCCGTCGGGCAACATTGAAATTCTTTCTGTCGGGTTACTTTGTGTTTTTTCTCATCAGACAACACTGTAACTCTGCTCGTCGGTAATGTTGTGCATTTCCTTGTCGGGCAACACTGTGACTTTGTTCTTTTACTCTGACCGTTGGGTGCAATCCATCGGTGTATGCAGACACTTAGTGAATACTTGACTTATATGCATTACTGATAGCATATCCTTTGATTCATGAGTTCTTTGAAGTCTTTGGCAGTATTACAATGACCATATAGATTATATCAAGTTGACATCAATGAAAATACAATACATTAACTGATTTAATGCCTTGCATGATCATCAACTTAACAACTTCAACCATTCAATTAGTTACATGTCATCAATCTCTCCCTTTGGCATTGATGGTGACATACTACATTATTATACTATACTATTTCTAATACAATATGAAATATACAATTTCATCAAGCTTTTTCTAATGTAACTATATGGCTATCAGTAAGCTCAAATAGCTTTGATTTGATTCTTGCATCTTTCTTTCTATCTCCAATCCCTTTACTGGATGGATGTAGAATATTTCTTTCTCTAATGTGATGTGTTCTCCTTCTATGTCAAACTCTCTCCCTTTGACTATTCTCCTTTCTTTTGATGTTTTCTCTCCCTTTCTATTTTCTCCTCCCTTTCTAGTTACTTCTCTTTGATGGATATGATCTCTTCCTGATATGATAATGGATAAACTCTCTCCCTTTTTCAGTATGATAATAAGATATTTCTCTCCGTTTGACATTAAGGCCAAACATCTTATCTTTTCAAACAAGCTTTTGATAGCTATGTAAAGTGGATCCTTTATATCCATAATATATTCCTTGAATTTCCCAATTTATCCGTAATACCTCTATTGCTCGGAGTAGATAAATACCTTGTTGTGTAGAGATTTATCTCTGAATTCCATTTTTCTTCTTGCATCAATATGAATGATATTCTGATAATATGTAGGCTGATGTAGCCTTCTAGTCAGCTTACTAACTAGTAGACAAGGGTTCGACCCCTAGTCTCTTTCTCAAGTACTCAAATGCATCCTTGGGCAGTGGCTTGGTGAAGATATCGGCCAATTATTCCTTTGATTTCACATACTCAAGTATCACCTCTTTTTCCTGAACTTGTTATCTCAAATAATGATACTTGATTGCAATATGCTTTTTTTAGCATGCATGACTGGATTCTTGGAAATGTTTTTTACACTGGTATTATCATAATAGATAATTATTGGTTCTAAAATTTTCATATGCATACCTTCTAGTAACTGTTTGATCCATGCAATATTTGAGCAGTCTACAGCAGTAGAAACATACTTTGTCTCTACAATAGATTGTGAGATGCATCCTTGTTTCTTGCTGATCCATGTGAAAAGTTTGTCACCCATGAATAATTCTCCTCCAGTTGTGCTATTACAGTCATCAAGATTTCCAGCCCAATCAACGTCGGGTTAGACCTTAATTTCAAATTTGCCTTCTCTTCTATACCATAATCCATATTCCTTGGTATTCTTTAGATATCTTAGAATTATTTTCATAGTAGTCATATGTGATTCCCTAGGATTAGCAGAAAATCTAACAACTATTCCTACTGCATGTGCAATATCTGGTCTGGTATGTACAACATACATGAGTTTTCCAATCATTGATCTGTACAAAGTCTGATTTACCTCTGATGTCTTGTCCTCCTTTGTCAGCTTACATCCAGTTGCCATTGGTGTTCCAACTGGTTTGGATTCTTCTGTCTTGAATACTTTTAGTACTTCTTTGATGTACTTAGATTGTGTAATGAAAATACCTTCATCTTGTTACATGATCTATAGACCAAGAAAGAACTTGATCTCTCCAAACATAGACATCTCAAACTCTTTGCTCATCTCATTTGCAAATTATTTGCATAGCATATCATTGCCTCCAAATATGATGTCATCAATAAATAACTCAGCAATCAAAATGTTAGCATCAATATCTTCCTTCAAGTAAAGATTACTATTTTCACTAGTCCTTAAAAATCCAATACTTATAAGATAGGAATAAAGTCTTTCATACCAGGCTTGGGGTGCTTGTTTCAATCCATAGAGGGCTTTGTGAAGTCTACATACCATGTCCCTTTTGTCTTGATCAACAAACCCTTCTGGTTGTTCAATGTATACCTCTTCTTCAAGTATTCCATTCAGAAATGCAGAATTGACATCCATTTGATATACCTTGAATCCTTTATAAGAAGCATAAGAAAGTAATAATCTTACTCCTTCTAGCCTAGCAACGGGTGCAAAGGTTTATCCATAGTCAATTCCTTCTTCTTGTGCATACCCCTTGCATACTAGTCTTGCTTTATTTCTTGTGACTTCTCCATTCTCATTCAACTTATTCCTGAATATCCATTTTGTACTGATGACATTCTTGTCATCTGGTCTTGGTACAAGTGTCCATGTCTTGTTTTTCTCTATCTATTCAATCTCCTCATTCATAGCACTTATCCATTCATCATTATCTAGTGCAACATTGACAGATTTGGGCTGATAATCACAAATAAGACATCTTGTATTTAGAGACTTGCTTCTAGTTCTCATACCAGCCTTTTTATCTCCTATGATTTGGTCCTGTGGATGGTTCCTTCTGACATATCTTGCAATTATAGATTTAGCTCTTTGTCTATTAGCTTGATCATCATTTTGTTCTTCATTCTATTCTCTATCAATTTGTGCATCATCTTGAGCAATATTCTTATCATTGACATTTGCAGCCTGATGCTCAGGTGCAATGATTTGTTGCTTAGGAGCTCTACACTATTGGTTGGGTAGAGTCATAGGTTCCTCATTATAGGTGAACTTATTGTAGTCCTCTAGTTCTTTAGTGCTTTCCTTTTCATTCTTCTCTACAAATTCATTTATCTTTACATTTGCACTTTCAACAATTTTGTTAGAGGCTTTGTTTAAACATTTATAAGCCTTGCTCTTGGTAGAATACCCTAAAAATATTCCTTCATCACTCTTGGAGTCAAGTTTTCCATTTCTATCATCTTTTAAGATATAACATTGACTGCCAAATTTTTTTAAATAACTTACATTGGGTGTGTATCCATACCATAGCTCATAAGGTGTCTTTCTTCAATTGTACTCTGTTCAATGTGTAAATAGCAGTACTGACAGCTTCCCTCTAGAAGATCTGGGTGATGCCTTTCTCTATCATCAGTGTCCTTGCACAATCAACTATGGATATGTTCCTTCTTTCAACAATTCCATTATGCTGTGGTGTTCTCGATGCAAAGACCTGTGTTTTGATTCCACGCTCATTACAAAATTTAGTGAATTCATCTAAAATAAATTCCCCTCCTCTATCTGACCTTAAACATTTTAACTCCTTACCACTTTGTTTCTCAACCATTTCTTTGTACCATTTAAACATCTTAAATGCTTCTCATTTATCTTTTAGAAACATGACTGTCATCATTCTAGAGTAATCATCAACAAAGAGAATAAAATACCTATCTCCATAATAGCTCTCTGTCCTCATAGGTCGACATAAATCAGTATGGACTAATTCTAGAATTGCATTAGATGTATGGGTTTTGCTTTTAAAACTAGACTTTGTCATTTTACCTTTTCGACAATTCTTACACATGATGTTGTCGGGCTTGGTCATCGTCGGTAAGCCTCTGACATTGCTCTTTTTACTAATATTTATCATTTTTTCAAAATTCACATGACACAATCTTTTGTGCCACAACCATATGTCTTCTTTTGTAGCAATCAAACAAGTGGAGTCAGTATCATTCATATAGAATAAGTTGAATTTTGTCTACTCACCGGTACAAATCAAATTTCCTGATTTATTGAAGATATTTGCCTTCTTATTTTCAAATGCTACTCTGTGACCTGAATTATTCAACTGAGAAACACTCAATAGATTATAATTTAATCCATATACCAAATAAGAATTTTTCACATTTTATCTAGTTATTCAACATTATTGTTCCTCTACCCTTAACTGGATAAGGTGTGTCATTACCCATTCTTACTGAACCACCTTTATAGTATTCAAAAGTCTCAAAAAATTTCTTATCACCGGTCATATGGTGAGTGCAGCCACTATCTATGATCCAAACATCATTTTTTCTAAC
>MU227387.1:1088673-1113368 GCA_018584345.1 Thuja plicata | reverse complement strand
TTATGTCAATAGCTATGATTTGCATGGTAATATCTTGTTAATGGTTATGCTTGATCATCAGCAAGATTATTCATAAGTTGGTTCAGTAAAGATACATAGTTAATCAGTGTCCACACCAGCAAATACTATGTTAACAGCCATCATTCAAGGTAAAACCTTCCTGAGTAGTTGTGGAACTCAAAAATGAAGAAGGATATTGTTTAGTCCTTAGCAATTAGGCTTTTCTTGTCTCTGAATCAGAAATAAAGGCACAGGATTCACATAGACATTTCAAGAATTGTGATTCATACAAGAAAAATCCCTAACACCACACACAATTTTTAATGAATTGAGTTTGTCTCTTATAAACATGATTTACTCTTTTCTTGGCTTTCTTGATCATGGCGTGTTCAACAATCTTTGCCAATAGATTTAAATAAAATCTCCAGTCTGATCTCGTAGAGATCTTCTTGCCAACTGGACAAAGCAACTTTAAATCAAATACTTATCTTCGGCTTTATCTGGATGATTAAAACAATGATAAGTATCTAATAACTCTATATTTAGCTTCTTGACAACTAAGCATTTTGTCATTTTTTGAACTCTCTATTCTGTCAGTCAACACTTCAGTTAGTCATTAGTGATAACTGACTGTTTCATCGGTGTGACTTCAGTTGTCATCGGGATCTCCATCCTTATCTTCTCCATTAGGCAACACTGAAATTCTTTCTGTCAGGTTACTCTGTGTTTTTCTCATCGAGCAACACTGTAAATCTACTCATCGGTAATGCTATGCATTTACTTATCAGGCAACACTGTGAATTTTTTCTTTTACTCTGACCGTCAAGTGTACTCCATTGGTGTATGCAGTCACTTAGTGAATACTTGACTTATATGCATTACTGATAGCATATCCTTTTATTCATGAGGTCTTTGAAGTCTTTGGCAGTATTACAATAACCATACATATTATATCAAGTTGACATCAATGAAAATACAATACATTAACTGATTTAATGCCTTGCATGATCATCAACTTAACATCTTCAACCATTTGATCAGTTACATGTCATCACACTAAGCCCTAAGCACATTCTTATAAATGATGCAGAGGATGTCACTTCAGTTGAATTGAACACAGAAGAAAGTAAAGCAATGGATGACATTCCTCAGATCTTGCAGTCTCTAGGAGACACAACCAACATTACAATCCAAGATGTGACAATAATAGATATAATTGAAGATCCTGCAGAAGAAGCAAAGGCAGATGAGGATATCACTATTACCTCCGAGCAGCCCAAAGAATAGGACACAACAAAGGAAGCTGCACAAGTGAATATATTGGGACAAATTCCATTATTGATACAGGCTATCAATATCATCTCACAAAAGGAGAATTTACCCGAGCAGGATGCAATCATACCTGAGGATAATGGTGAAGAGGAATACAAAAACATAACTGATGAAAAAAATAAAGATGAAGAGAAGAAAGAAAGAAATGAAAAACCAAAAGAAATAGATGGAGAGTTGAGAGATAAAGGTGAAGAAGAGAAACAAGGTGATGCCACTCCTAAGTACACTGAAGGAGAAGTTGTAGATAAAGAAAAGGTTGATGTGGAGGAATCCACACCAAACTAATAGGTAGACACCAAGCAGCAACTAAAGGGCACAACACATACAAATCCTTCATCTAGCACACAAGACGAAGCAAAGGAACTTGATATGGTACTGCATACAGGTACCTCCACTACACTTTCAAATAAAAAGAAGAAGAAGAATAAGAATCTAGTCACCCTGGATGAAATCATTGAAATACCAAACTATGATCCAAGGACATTGGATCCAGAGTCACTTACAAAGTATGCAGAACTTTGTAAAAGAAAAGATATCCAAGATAAGCTTAAAAAGGAGACAAAGGATACATGAGTACTAGAGATGACCAAGGAGATACTTTAGTAGATTGTACCTGATACAAACATTGATCAAAATGCTTCTATCATTGATCAATTAGCCGTTCTTACCAAAGCCATTACATCACAGAATATGGACACAGAGAAGGCAATAGAAGAACATGCAAAAAAAAAGATCAATACAAATTAACAAAGAAAATCAGCCAAGAAGTGGCTGAGAACAAGGTAAAGCTATCTAAACTAGACAATGAATTGGAACCAATCATTTCATAAGATATAACCTTAATTTAGAGGTTATGCACAATAGAGAAATTCACTAAGGAGAATAGTGATAAGATTGCACAAATAGATGCAGATCTACATGCTAGTGCACAAGGTCTTACAACCACTAACAATGCAATCAAGTTGCATTATGAGAAGATTATGGAAGATAAAAGGTTGAGACTAGATATTTAAGAGGCAGAATAAAAGTTTAGAGATGAGGTAACCAAGCTTCAAGATCTACTACTACTGAATCTTACATTACTGCAACAACATATGACTATGGCCAGACAATTGATTGCCACCCCGGAGATGTCTGTGACAGAAAGCATATATTATATGCATGCAAGGATCACATTGGAGCTCATGAACCTTGACCAACTTAAAGAAAAATGGGAGAAAATGATGGAAGACATGCAGAACTCTCATTCCCACATTTTTGAGAAGTTGTAAGTATTTACACCTTTCTCCTTATTATCAAAAAGGGGGAAATAATATGTGACAAAAAGAGTGGATAAGGTAAAGGGGGAAATAATGAAAAGGAGAAATAGTATAAAGGAAAGTGTATATATAAATATACATATACCATACCGGCATGCACATAAGGGGACTCATACTGACAAGGTGATTACATGGTGTACATACTAAACATTTAACTTTTGCACATATCATTTTTTGATACTAATGTCAAAGGGGGAGATTGATGACATATTTTTCCATTAGTATACAAGGGAAAATAGTTTTGAACCATCGATACATGATCACCAAAAGACAAGTTTACAGTGCAACCCAACAGACAACTTCACAAGAAAACCTGACAATAAATTTTAGTGTAACTCAATAGAGCAAGTTACAATGTAAACCGATGACACAGTTTACAAGTGAAACCCAAAAATGTTGAAGTGGAACCCGACAGAGTAACTTGACAGAGGAACCAAAAAAGAAAACAACAGAGGAACCCGATAGATAGTATACAGAGAAACCCAAGAGGAAAGTCTACTGAGAGACAATTTTATTATGAGAAATGTGGATCTGACTTACACGTCAGATAAAACACTTATGTTTTATATTTAGCTTTAAATCATATCTTTAAATCCATTTTTTGAGGGACAAGAAAAGTAATTGTAATTGATTTAATCAGTCTAACTGATTGAAAACATGAAAACTAGAAGATCAAGGTCAAGTTGTAAACCTTTGATCATAGAGTTAACATTGTAAAGCGTGAAACTCATTTAGGTCAAATTAATTGTATAAATAGATGTGTAATCAATCAGAATAGAAAGATGTGATGATGATTGTAGCTGCAGACACTTTTATGGATCAGAGATAGAGTTTTACATAGAGGGACAAAAAAAGATGAAATAGGTTATCAAGAACCAGATTCAAGGCTACCAAGCAGAACAGAGGTATTAATCAAGCACTATAGGTGATACATCATATTGTAAACTTTAATGGATCTGTAATCATAAATTCTAGATTTCATATACTCAGGTCAATAAGTATTTTTTACTACATTATACAAGTATAGAAAATAGAATAAATCCTTTGAGAAGGTGGATTTAACAATTCTTTTGTAAACCTATTAACCAAGTGCACACTAATCAGTGTTGCTAAGGCTCTTAACAGAGTAGACCTTAACCAATCTAAACATGTTGCTCCTAACAGGGTAAGATTATCAAAAGTGATCAAAATTGTAAGCCTTAACTGGCCCCTTTCATTTTACAGAGAGTGAATTTTGGTGGGTTTCATCCCCACCGCAGTTTTTACCTTCTAACATGGTTTTTCTGCGTTACCAAATCTTGTTTCATGTGTCAATACATTTCATGAATGTTTACATGCAAATTAAGTTTATGAATTGATATAACATGCATAAGGTAAGAATAGAACATATTGTCGGTAATGCAAGGAATTGATTACTAAAGGATTAAGTTTAATTGACTAAAAATTTTAAAGGGTACTGATTCACCCCCCCCCCCCTCTCTCAGGTACACACCATTNTTCCCCCCCCCCCCCCTCTCTCAGGTACACACCATTCCATTATTCCAACAAATACATGTAGTCTGTTGTAAAATTTGCAAGCCAAGAAAAAATTTGATCTCTCCAAGCATTGACATTTCAAATTCTTTCCTCATTTCATCAATAAATTATGTGCTTAGGTTATCATTTCCTCCAAATATAATAGCATCAACAAAAATTTCAGCAATAAGGGTCTTATCATCATTTCCTCCTTACAAATAAAATTTGATGTTATTACTTATTCTAATAACTCGAATACTTATAATATTGGAATATATTCTTTCATACCATGCTCTTAGTGCTTGTTTCAACCCATATAAAGTTTTGTGCAACTTACATACCATGTTTGTCTGATCAGGATCAACAAATCCTTCAGGTTGTTCAATGTATACCTCTTCTTATAGTATTCCATTCAAAAATGCAGACTTAACATCCATTTGGTATACTTTGAATCATTTATGTGCAGCATATGCAAGTAATATTCTAACTTCTTCAAGTCTAGCAATGGGTGTAAAAGTTTCTCCATACTCAATACCTTCTTATTGTGCATACCATTTGCAAACTAATCTTCCTTTATTTCCGGTTACATCTCCATTCTCATTCAATTTGATTATGAATATCCATTTGGTGCCAGTGAAATTATTATCACTTGGTCTTGGTACTAATGTCCATGTCTAGTTTTTCTATATCTACTCGATTTCTTCATTCATTGCAGTGATCCATTCTTCATTTTCTAGTGCATCTCTAACATATTTAGGTTCAATTTCACAAATTAAACATGTGTTGTCTTTCAACTTACTTTGAGTCATCATGCCAGCTCTTTTATCTCCAATAATATAATTCTTTGGATGATGTCTTCTCACATATTTAGCAAGTACAGGTTTGATTCTTTATTATTCATTGTCTTCTCCTATAGGTTCATTGTGTTCTTGTTCATGATCTTCAGTTTCAATATTTTCTTGATTCTTGGTCTGTGCTTCCTATTTCCTAGTAACATTACCCTATTGCACGATAATGTTAGGTGTTTGTGTCAGTATAGTATCAGTTTCTTCCATGTAGAAAAATATACTGTAATATTTCAATTCTTTCATGCTTTCCTCATCATTCTTCTCAGCAAATTCATCAACTCTCACATTTGCACTTTCAATGATCTTGTTAGAAGTCTTGTTCAAACATTTGTAATCATTACTCTTAGTAGAATATCCAAGAAATATTCCTTCATCACTTTTTGAATCAAATTTACCATTTTGATCATCTTTTAGAATATAAAAATGACTTCAAAATATTCTAAAGTAGCTCACATTAGGTGTATAACCATACCATAGCTCATAAGGTGTCTTTTTTGTATCTTTCTTTAGTTGTACTTAGTTCAGTGTGTATATAGCAGTACTAACAACTTCTGTCCAGTATTTTTGTGCAACATTCTTTTCAATCATCGGTGTTCTAGCACAATCCATAATTGATCTATTTCTCCTTTCAGAAATTCCATTTTGTTGTGGTATCCTCAGTGCAGAAACTTGTCTTTTGATTCTATACCTATTTATTTTTCCACTTTAGATTTGTACCATTTAAACATCTTAAATACTTCATATTTTTCTTTTAGGAACATGACTGACATCATTCTAGAGTAGTCATCAACAAATAAAATATACTATTTGTGCCCATAATATCTTTGTATTCTAATTGGTCCACATAGGTCTATATGAACTATCTCAAAAATATCATTAGATGAAAATTTCTTGTTCTTAAAACTAGATTTTGACATCTTTCCCATTTGACAATTTTTGCACATTACATCGTCTGGTTTAGATAAGCTTGGTAAGCCTCTAACTTTTCTTTTGTTACTAATCTTAACCATGTTGTCAAAATTTACATGACAAAGCCTTTTATTCCATAGCCATACCTTCATTCTTAGCCATCAAATAAGTAGTTTCAGCAGTGTCAAGATAGAATAGGTTACCTTTTGATTGTTCACCAGTGTCGATCAACTTTCATGTTCCATCATAGATTCTATCTTTTCTATTTTCAAATCCAACTCGGTGACCTGTGTTATTCAGCTGTGAAACACTCAACATATTATAATTAAGTCCTTTCAGCCAATATACATTCTCACATTTGATTTGATTGTTCAACATGATAGTACCTTTTCCTTTCACTTGACAAGGTGTATCATTTTCCATTCTAACAAATCCACCATCATAATGTTCAATAAATTAAAATTTTCCTTTATCTCCAGTCATGTGATGTATACAGCCACTATCAATAACCCAAATTTCATGCTTACTAACTTTAGAAACAAGTTTTTTTTTTCAACATACCTTTCTTCTTCATCTGAATCATCTTTCAAAGCTACAAACACTATCTCAATAGCTTCACCACTATCAGAACCACTATCAGTATCTTTATCTTCAACAATGTAACAAGCCTTCTTGTCTTTATCTTTGTAATCTCGGTCATTCCTTCTATCATATTGTTTGTTGCTTTTGTAATCTCTATCATATTTTCTGTCATTAGATCTATCATTTCTTCCATCATTCTTTTTGTTAGGGAATCTTGCAGCAATGATGCAGTCCAAGCTTGGAGGATCCAATAAAGGATTGTCCAAACTTGTAGCCAACAACAAGAACAACATAGCGGAAACAACACAAATATATATCAATATCAAATTATATTATCTTAGAATTCCAATTACATGCAACATGTTAGGCTATAAGGTCTTCCCAGTTAGGGCCAATTACATTGATAGATTCAACAAGATCTCATAGGATCCAACCTTATCCATCTACCCAATAGCTAAGTGGAAGAAACCATATCTAAAATTGTGGTCGCAAGCCACCAAGCAATCTCCAATCTTTGTCTACCCACTTACAACCATCTGCAGCAACTTACAATCCTTCAACTTATCATCTTACTCTACTATCCTCTATTTATCTTCCCATCATCTTCTCTTTCTATCCCTCTAAACATCAACCTAAACACCCTTTTATACACACTTCCCACAAGTCAGCTTGTAAACAATAATTAAATGACCCAGTCATCCCTAGACTTTACAATGAATAGATATTAAATGCACTAGTAGACTGCAATGAATAACAAATACATAGAATAACACATCAACCCAAATTTAGGTCCACACAAGATCCAATTCCACAAATCTACATTCCTTGGAACTAAACATGATCCCAATGACCCCCTCAAATCATGGATGCAATCTCCAATGTTTTCCCAATCCATAAACACAAGTCGGTGAACTCCAACAACCAGTCGGTAAAAAAGCACACCAAGAGCTAGAACAGTCAGTGAAAGACACAACCAAGAATAAATCCACTAAGAAGACACCACCAAGTAATATGCTACTGAGAAAGACACCACTCAGATGTACACACTGAGAAACTACCACCGAGCAGTGTACCCCGAGTAGAATATCATAGCAACATCGAGCACCACTAAGTCCAATCACTGAGTTCAACAGTGAAGCAATACATCTTCCAACCGAGAATTGCCACCAAAGTAACCGAGCACCTGAGGTCTCCAACCAAGTTAACTACTAAAATAGAAATCAAACAAAAACATTTTTTTGGTGACACAGGATTGCCAACTACCCCAGGATTCTCCTGCATCAGACACCCCATGTGTGAAAAGATGTTCTCAGAAGCTAGATGAACATCTATTTGGATTCAACACATAGATCCAAAACTAGTTCTTGATATACATTTCTTTCAAGTCCTCAACCAACATACTCTTCCCTTGGTTCTTCTTCTGCTTCCTTTTACCACTAGCACTTTTTGATTTATCTTCGTATCTCTGCATAATGATGTCTGCGCCAACCTCTGCAACCATTTTATATCTACTGCCAATGCTCAAGTTCCTCTTACTGAGCTATGCATTCTTTAAAGGAATCAAAATAGAATTATGTCCATCCTATAGTATAGTAAAGGAATTTGTTTTACAGTCATGAATAGCCTCTCTATGATACTGCCAAGGTCTGTAGAGTAAAATATGACAAGAACTCATCTCCATAATGTCACATAATACTTCATCTCTATAGGTACCAATGTAAAAACTCACCATGCACTATTCCTTCACCTCTATAGAGTGACCATCTTGTAACCAACCCTATAAGGACAAGGATGCCTCAACCTTTTCAAACCAAGTTTCTGAACCATCTCTTCAGCAACTAGGTTGTCAGTACTTCCGCCATCAACAATCACCTTACAACATTTACCACTAGACTTTCACATAGTCCTGAACAAGTTCTTCCTCTGACAAGAATCAGCTTTCTTCGAGGGAAGCAAAGTTCTCCCAAGTAAAAGATTCATACCCTCCACCTCAGGTTCATTCTCAACAACCTCATTCACCACAACATTTCAGTGACTACTGACCTTCTTATCTGCATGGGAACATTCAAATGAATGATGTCCTTCTTCACCATAGTTGTAACAAGTACCTTGGAATACACCTCTACCTATTCTTCTCCTTGGTTCAACAAGTTTTGGTTCATCTTCAACTTTCAGGTTATCCTTTACCGACTGCTCTTATTTCTCCTTCCCTCAAGAATTACCAAAAAGTCTTCTCTTCAAATTATCTTCTGCCTCCAGTGCATACTAATAAGCATCTTCCACAAATTCAATCTTCAACATACCAATATCATCCTAGATATTGAATTTCAAACCATTAACATACCTCGCCACCTTTTATTTAGAAATTTCTCTATGCCCAGACTGAATAGTCAACTTGTAGAATTCCTTGGTATAATATTCCATAGGCATCTCCTCCTATTTCAGATTTTACAATTTCTTAAATAACTCAAGTTCATAGTCAACATGAATGAACTTAGCTTTTATCTTTGTCACCATCAACCTCCACCAATTGATCTTCATCTCACCTTCTACTTCTTCTTGATTCCTCTACAACTCTTTCCACCATAAATCAACATGTCCCTTCAAATTAGTTTGTGCCAACCTTACTCTAAGAGAATCTTCAATGTCTTCCAGCTCAAAGTAGTCTTCTAACTCACCAATCCAATCAATCAGATCCTTGGGCTTCAATGTACCTAAGAAATTAGAAACCTCCATTCGATATCTTATACTCAACTGAGCTCCAGATCTCTGCAATCGATCATATCTTTCCCCTCTAGATCTCTCCATCTAATTGACTCTATCATCTCCACCAGGTCCAGCAACTTCAAAATATTTAGTAGCTTCTTCATAACCATCATCCATTCTCAGAACTCTATGCAATCCAATATTTTGGATACCTTCTATGATTTCATTCTTCATCGACATCATCTCAGATATAAATATTTCTGTTATCCTCACTTCCACCTCCTCATAAAGATATCCAATCGCCATAGGTTATAATCTTCTCAGAGGCATCTCTCTAGATCTTCAAAAACCCTAAGCTCCACAAGAAATGAACCAACTCAACCAATTTCTCATCAACTAGATCAACTACAAGAAACAAATCAGCTCTGATACCACTTGATGCAGTCCAAGCTTAGAGGATCCAATAAAGGACTATCCAAACTTGCAGCCAAAAACAAGAAAAACACAATGGAAACAAAACAACACAAGATATATCAATATCAAATTATATTATCTCAGAATTCCAATTACATACAACATATCAGGATGTAAGGCCTTCCCAGTTAAGTCCAATTACATCAAAAGATTCAACAACATCTCACGGGATCCAACCTAATCCATCTACCCTATATCTAAGTGGAAGAAACTAGATCTAAACTTGTGCTCACAAGCCACCAAGCAATCTGCAATATCTGTATACCCACTTAAAACCATCTGTAGCAACTTATAATCCTTCAACTTATCATCTTACTCTACTATCCTCTAACTTTCTTCCCATCATCTTCTCTATTTGTCCCTCTAAACATCAACTTAGACTCCCTTTTATACACACTTGCTACAAGTCGGCCTTTAAACAATAATTAAATGACCCAGATGGCCCTAAAATTTACAGTGAATAGATATTAAATGCATCAGTCGACTAAAATTAATAATAAATACATAGCAAAACACATCAACCCACATTTAGGTCCACACAAGATCCAATGCCACAAATCTACATGCCTCAAAACTTAACACAATCCCAATGACCCCCTCAAATCACGGATGCAATCTCCAGTGTCTTCCCAATCCATAAACACAAGTCGGTGAACTCCAACATCCAGTCAATAAACAAGCACACCGAGAGCCAGACCACTCGATGAAATACACAACCAAGTAGAACTCCACTGAATAGACACCACCGAGTAATATGCTACCAAGAAAGACACCACCGAGCTTCACACACCGAGAAACTACCACCAAGTAGTGTAGCCTGAGTAGAATATCACAAAAATATTGAGCACCACCGAGTCTAGTCACCGATTTCAACAGTGAAGCAATACATCTTCCAACTGAGAACTACCACCAAAGTGACCAAACACCTCAAGTCTCCATCCAAGTTAACTACTAAAACAAAAATCAAACCAAAACATGTTTTTGGTGCTCGGGATTGCCAACTACCCCAGGATTCTCCTGCATCAAGCAAAATGTCTGATCTCTTTATAATTAAAACATATCAAAGGTATTTTACCTTTATATCTTCCTCGGCCTTTGTGCAATCTTCTAACCATTAAATCTTCAAGTTCATCAAGTTCCTTATCATCACTGTCACTATTATTTTTTATTATGTTTTTTCTATGAGATTTACCAATTTTTAAAGTAGACATGAATGTGAATTCCATAGAAGGTACAACACTATTGTCAAAATTGTTTAGGCCAAAAGAAATCAGTTTTCCAACAAGACTATCAACAGTAATATTATTTCTAGGTGCTTCTCTCATTTCATGTATTGTAGAGACTCTTATGTAATAAATAGGCAATAAATTCCTAAGAATCTTACTCGCAATAGTGTCTTTGTCAATATTTCCACCTGCTCCTTGAATAGAATTCACAACTTCCTTGAGTCAGGTACTATACTATGTTATGTTCTCTCCTTCTTTCATTCTCATATCATCAAATTTTCCTCAGAGACTTTCAACTTTAGCTCTTTGTACATTTTCATCTCCTCCATTAACTAGTGTAATATTATCCCACATCTACTTGGATGATTTACATTTCTTGATATCTTCAAATTCAGCATTGGTAAGTGAAGAAGCAATCTCCACCACTATAACATTACATTCATGTTTCTATCTCATCTGATTAATAGTCAATGGTCCAGTAGGCAGGATGAATTCATTATCTAGGTATATTGCAATGTCATCTCTAATCCCTAATAGGTATAGTCTCATTATGCTTTTCCGTGTCGAGAAGATCTCCGTGTTCAGCTTTGGTGCATCTCTCTTATACATTTTGTGATCTTTAGATTAAGTCCTTCAAAAACTTCCTTCTAAGAATTGTATGCTCTGATACCAATTGTTAGAATAACTAAGAGGGGATGACTCAGTTAGCTCCCAATTATCCTACACTCCCAAATTCCTATAGATGTATATAAAAACAATTTCAAACATATAATTCAACTCAGTGAAATGTATACTGTAATCTCAAACTTTAGTCATATAGTGTTTACCGAGTATCAGGAAATTAATACTGTGATTACCGATCAATGTAGATAAAGTAATGTGTAAAGAAAATTAACAATCCACAACAATCATACACATTGATATATATATTTTTAATGTGGAAACCCTGCTAAGGGAAAAACCACCTGGGACTGGTAACCCAAAATATTTCACTCTTCTGAAGTGAGCTCGGTTAAGATCCAGCCCTGTTAAAGGTTACATTGCACACTATTAAATGTGACCTGGTTAGAGGATTTAAGACTAACAGTTCTCTCTTGACCATGCTTTCACTATGGGGTCAATAATAAAACACTCAACATTCATTAAAATTTCATAATAAATACTTTCATGCCCTACTCGGTTAAGAGATTTATTTGTAACAATGGTTAAACTGATATAGTAATGATATGATTCAAATACAAATCTATTTTGAAGATATTCATATATATGCTAAGTACATAAATACCTCTGATCAATTTGTTTACTTCAGTTCATCTGATTCTTCATACTCTATTATTCTCGGTAATTCTCTTTCCTCTTTCACTCGGTGATGTCTGTAGAAAATGCTCGATTCTGTCTTTAGCCAGTTTGATCAGTCATGCATAAAATTTGCATGTGTACATCATAGCATCATGTGATTCAAAATGAATCTCTTGTCTCTTATATAGACATCATAGCTCATTTAATTTCCATCCTTTATATTTTGTTGCATAATCTCCATCATTGATTTTGCTGCTTAAACCATTCTTGGCAGTTGTGTTAAAAAAATATTTTGATCTTCATCGTCTAATCTTCCTTGAATTATCATAACCATTTGATCAACATAAAAACCTTATCATTTACCTCATAATCATCAATTGTCATCTCAGCATTCTAGTCGGCCTTGGTTTGAATAAATTTCTTGGTCAATACCATAGTGTGTTGGTGATCCCTAGCTCAGTTATTATTATGCTTAGTATATACTGTGTTTTACTCAGTGTTCACTGTCTCTCGGTGTATATAAAACTCTTTATTTACCAACCACATAAACTTTGTTTCTTCCAGATCTTTAATCCATAATAGATGTTTGTCACCGTAATGATACTCAAATAAGTTGACATCAATGGCAATACATTAACTGATAATTTTTATCATCATAGCTATAACTCAGTTGACTATCAACAAATGACTTCAAACATACAATTAGTTGTATTTCATCACATGGAGGTGTTTTAGGGAAAACAATATATCGTGAGAAATCTAGTTCTGAGCCCAAGCTTTTTTGGAGGTTTGGTTTCTTGATTTTTCCATTTTGTGGGGTTTTTTTCCAGTCAAAGTCAGGCTTATTTTATACTCCGGGAGCCACATATTTCTCATATAGACTCTGTTTTCCAACTTCCACACATCATTGGGAAGCTATTTTTGTTCTCTTTCTTTTGGTATGGGTCTCATTTCCAGAATCTTCTCGAGGTACATTTTATTCATTTTTTTGCATTTTTTGCAATCTAGTGAATATCTTATATTTTTATGGTCTTGGGATCATTTTCCTTGCATGGGATAGATGAAAAAAACACCAAAGTCTGAAGAGTTGATCAAAAGATAGAAGGATGCCTCCAAAATAGGAATGAAAGATTGTCAATGTGGTAAATGATCCATCTCACCCAAATGCATAGGTACCTAGCCACTGCATCTACCTAGTACATAAGAACAAATACTAAATACATAGCTCAGTCCATCAAACCAAGGAAGAATTAGAACCAACATGAGATACCCCATAATGCTAAGCAAGGAGAGGCATGACAAGTATGTTGAACCAGACTGTCAAGAAAAATTTCATGTCGAAGAAAGCACAAACACATATAACGAATGGTGTCATGGATGATCAATATCTTGACACACATCATGAGGATAATTTCGTGGAAGGGACACTCACTTGAAAAAGCTAGATCAAACCCCCTCATGACACTTTGTAATGTAGAGCGAGTACAAACAGGCACAAAATATGCAAGATCCCAAGGATGCAAAATATGACACTTTATCTCAGTGCGTTTGCAAAAAACAATGCTTCAGAAATAGATGTCTACAATGCTTAGGAATGACAGAAAGTTGTATGAGCATAAGTAACAGCTAAAAATGGGTCATCCCATGCAAAAAAATAATCCCAGGACTTGAAACATCCAAGATATTCACCAGATTGCAAAAAAGCAAACAATTGAAAAAAAATACACATAACAGATTCTAGAAATGAGACCTATACCAAAATAAATAGCACAGAACCATCTTTCCAACGATGTGCGGAAGTCAAAAAAAAGAGCCTAGATGAGCAAGATAAAGCTTCTACAGTGTAGAAAGGAACCCTGACTTTGACTGGCAAAAATACATGAAAAAAAATAAAATCATAAAACTAAACCTACAAAATCAGATTGGGCTCAGAACCATAGTTCTGACGATCTTTTATTTTTCCAAAAATGCTTCTTTTTTCTCAAGATATGAGAAAAACCTTGAAGACTTCTCCAAAACAATAAGATTCCCAAGAAATATCAACTAAAGTTGGTGAAGCTCAACTAAATCTGGCGATGCTGCTAAATATGGTAGGACTACCAAAATTTCAGCCAAAATTGGCAGAGGTACCAAGAAAAAATATATATTTTTAAATTTTTTTCTCGCCGCCTCAAAAAATGTGCCCAGAATAGGGTCGTACATGCAAAAAAATTTTTCCTTAAAATGCAACTATGTCAAAATTGGACATGCCTTATATGAAATAAGGGTTTTTGGGCCTTTTGAGCGCAATCGTGAGGTTTGTTTGAGCCCAAAGTGCTTCAAAAACAAAATCCCCTCCCCCATATCCACAAAATCTAAAATAGAAAACCTCTTAAAAAACACAAATCTAAATAACAAGGCCAAACATCTCATGAAGAGAATAGGTACATGAAGATCTAGAGATTTGATACTATATTGGACTTAATGAAAACTCAACCCTACAACTCCTAAGATTTACTTGCATGCAAACATGTCATAGAAAGAGAGAAGCAAAAGCTATGAAGACCAGAAATAACAAATCAATGAAAGAGGAAACATATTGTGTAAAGAATGGAGAGAAAACCCTCAATATAATAACATTCTTGGATAATTAAATAATTACAAAGAGAGCAAACCTTATAAAGGTGATCAAAACCCTAAAAGGGAGACACCTAGGTTACATGATAATAATTAATAAAATAATTAATTATTATATGCCTAAAGTTTAGCTTAAGTAAACTAGAGATAATAAGTGACTTAATAATTAAATCAAAAAAATTTTAATTAATAAGTGAAATAACTTATTACTCTAACGTAATAGAGGTAAGTCACCCTGATGATTCATCTCATCGGTGATCCGAGATGAATCAAAGGTGCAGTCTGATAGTGTTTTCTACCCTGATAATTTCTATCAGGGTATGCCCCTCTGATCAAGTGGTAGCGAGCGACATGACAAATGGACACTAACAAAAGTCCCACCAATGTAAAATTTCATTGGGGCATTAGAGGTGATGGTACTGGGCTTCCTGATAACATATGCTTCCCTGAGGGTTCTCATTGGGGTAAGTCTTTCTTATGAGGTTTCTAGGCAGCTCAACAGTATATTTCGTCAGCAGAACTTCATGAAGCCTTCTTCGATGGTCTAGATAGTCACTATAGGCACCAAAGAACATAGGGACTCTTTGGAGGAGATTGTTATGATGAAGAACAACAGAGGAAAATCACATTAATACTCTTTCAGCTTCAATCAATGACTTGGCTTGCCTAGTTAAGAAGTTAAAGCAGTGCCATTATTGGAGTGACCTTGATCTAGTCTTCATCTGCCCTCCATACTTGTAATTATTGATGCAAAGTGGGAAAATGGAAGCTTGCAATGGTCTTCTTGATAGGGAAAGATACCCTAGATCACTAACTTGAGAGAGACAAAGGCTTGACACTTATCAAAAGTGTGGGAAAAGGACTTGATTAAGGTTCTCACAACCCCAAAACCCCAAGGGTAACCTAATCACTAGGTCTTATCAATCCTTCAACACCAACTGTCTAGTTTGGTCTTACAAGCCAAATGACCCTTAATCACAAGAATACCCCCAAAATGACATATAGGACCAGGGGTGACCTCTGCTTGTAGATATGGTCTATTTAGGTCCCTACTACTTAGTTCCAATGGTTCTTTCACTTAAAGACAACCCACACACCATGGTTGCTTCACAAACCTATGTTTTTCTTGTAGCCTTTTTCAGAGGGAAATTTTATCTCATCTGAGATTTTTCCACACAACTACAAGAAATAATCAGGGATTCAAAGACCCTTTATGACCAAAGACTTTGGACTAAAGTCTTGGAACTTGGAATTGAAAAGAAGGCAGGATGGTGAACCAAATTGCTCTACCAATTAACCCTAATTAGGCCTCCAATTACACTACAAGTACCATGTAGATACATCCAATCTACAAAATGACTATTGAATCATGTGAGGAGATGCATAGATGTCTTCTCCTCCAACTTAGAGCCTCTTATCAATCCCAAGAAAAAAGATATGACTATTGTCCTAAATCAGGATTGGTGCATACATATGAATATACACCTAGGGCATCAATTCTTTCCCACTTCCCTGCAACTTGAGAACCCTATCTTTCAGTATATTTAAAAGCATCCTAAGAACAACCTTTCCAAAAAGGGGCATTAGATTCCCATGGTGTAAAGTGAAGATACACTTAGTTCTTCTAGGAACCCTAAATTAGGGCCTATAATCCAGGCAGTGAGTTTGTAAAATCTACAACTTGCAATCTATGATCGATAAAAGCATGAGACCAAAGCCAAAAGGAAGAATATTCAAACCACTATCCCTCTGTGTTAGCCTCCCATGCTCCTTAGGCCATACCTATCCGTACATGATGACTTAATGCTCCAGAATGCAAGAAGATGGTTATTTTATTGATTTCCAAAAATGATGATCACATGATCAGCCTACCACCCACCTGAAAGGTCTATTGTAGGCACTCCCAATGGTTAAAAACCAAGTTTGAACCAAATTTACCATTTGGGAGTTGATTTTCAAAAAGTTGTTAAGTTTGCTCAAAAGTTGCTTGACAACTTTTGAGTAACTTTTACATTTTATACATTTTTGCAAATCTAGTGACCAAATTTGGTCAAGAAGTTATTGACATGATCCCTAGTGGATCCAAACACTAAAAAATCAAAAACAACCTATTTCTAGGGCTTGGAATCATAATTGACTCATAGTGACCCAAGGGCTCATATTGTGCCAATCTTAGTACTATGGTCTTACATGGTGATCCAATGACTAAACCTAGTTTTTAAGTTTTTAAAGGCCTCTTAGGACCTTGAATGAACCCCTAGGGTCCATAGGAGCATGTGGTTTAGTTTGGGTTCTCTTGCACTAATTATAGATATCAAGTCATAGAGGACTCAAGATCAGGTTCTCACACCAACACAGGAAAGGGAATGAGGACTTTTAAGTCCATATTTATTATTGGGGGTTGATTTTGGTTGTGGTGAATGTTCTTTTGTTTTAGGACATTCATTGTTGCCTCTTATTCCTAAAGACTTCTGGATTACAATTTCTCACATATATCAGCTTTCATCTGATGTGATTTGTTTCCTTCTATAACTTAACCCTAGTTGGGGGTTTGAACTCCAGTGGCTCAGTCTTGGTTATGCTTGAACCCTATAAAGGAAAACTTTGTACACATCTTCTAGGTTCTTCTCTGTTTTCATTTACATTAACTATGCTATGCAACTGTAACCCTTTTGTCTTATGTTAATAAAATATATATTTTGCCTCTTCTTACATTTAGTTACTTAGTGCATTTATTTTCCTTGTATTGAATTATTTCCTTTCTTATTATCAACTTATATGATGCATTAGATCTTCTTAGCAGTTTTTTTCTTGTAAATGTTTTTCCTTACAACATCTATTAAGTTGTAATATTCATGTTTGTTCTTGGATCAGATTAGACTTAAGAACAATGTATGTTGGTTTTTTATCGATGTTATGAGAATTCATAGGAAGAGAGAGTATCCAATTTTAAATTTTGTTCATAACCACATTTCCCTTTCTGCATTTTCCTTTCAACATCTTCTTCTCCCTTTTCCTCAAAAGCAATACTTTAGGTGCATCCTAATTGTAAAGGAAGACATCCTTCTTTAAAGATTCAATCTCATTGATCAATATCCACATTGATATATTTTTTCCATGTTTCACAAGGTTTCTAGGTTTCTAACCACCATCTAGCAAAGGGTCAAAACATTTGTGACAATAATTTTTGGCACGCTTGATGGGACTAACATTCAAAGATTCAATTCAATTTTTAGAACAACCACTGATCATACCAAAAATTTTGGCACGTCCGATGGAAAAGAGATTCATATCAATTTAAGAACATCCCCTAGTGGACCATAATAATCATCATTTGTTGATAATTTTGGTGTTTTCTCATTAGAATCACCCTTTGGAAGCATTTCAATCAAACACCATGGCTACTCTAAGTGCAAATCTACTTGTTTCAAGTCCAAGTGCTAGTATGTTTAAAGATTAATTATGATCTTCATGTTTTTCAAAAATATTTATATAAAATTATTTATTTGAGTTCATAACCATGGACCCATTTCATAGAGATGTTTATTATTCCCCCTGTATCATGAAAATATTACCCCTTCACCCTCCTACTATCAATATCAATTTGAACCACAACCCAGTTATGGCCTAAATTTATTTACAATACCAAATGACCATCAATTCCATATGCATACCACCCTCCCACCCATATTCCATCTACCTTAACTAAATATTCAAATGATAATCTTATATCCATATTTATGGCCTTCCAAGGCCATATGGATAATAAGTTTAAAAACTTCAACATGGAGATTCAAAGTATTAAGCAAGACTTTGGTCTGTAGCTGCAGGCATGGGACTTGTAACTTGATGAAATTGAAATAAAATGAGAGATTTTTAGACAATAGGAGGATATTTCTTACTATTCCTATCTTCATGAGAAATAAATGGAGGTCCAAAAAGGGAAATGTGAGGAAGAATATGTTTTTTAGGCTTCTCCTCATCAACAAGAGCCAAATTATCAGACCCTGTTTGACTTTGTAGAGTGGGAGGAACAAAAAATAAGTTTGAGGAGGACCTTGAAAGAAGGAAAATTGTAGTAGAGGAGGAGAAAAGGCTCAATATTTTTCAAATATAGGCATCTGAAGCACAAGAGGCTCCTAGATGAAAATTTTCTTGCTTCAGACAGAGATCCCCCCTCCAATAAAAGAATATATACAAGAGCCAAAAGCCCACTCACTTAACACATTTCCAAATCCACCATCTGAAGAAGAGGCACCCAAACACAAGTTCTCTATATTTAGAAGGAGTGAGCCTCCAAAAAATTTCACTTCAAGCTACGAGGATCCTCTTCCTACACCTCAAACACCTCCTAAGGTTAATTTTTGTGAGCCTTCATTTGATTATTGTCCCTTCTTCATTGATCTTGAGGAGGTGGACGTATCTTTCTCAAATTAGAGATAGTACAAGAGAAGTTGCCAATGGAGGAGGAATTAGTGCTGCAATAAGTGGTAAAGGAGGAAACAAAGACAAAGTTTCCTTGTGTAGAGAAGGAACAGTCTTCTTCTTATGAGTCATCACATACTCCAAAAGGAGAAACATTGTTGCAGAAAATGGAGACCCAAAGGAGGAAGAATTATGTAGAGATTACAAGTTTTTTGGAGTCCCAAAAATAACAACATGAAGAGAAACTTGCAAGATAGTTGGCTATTCAAAAGAAAAAATGTGAGGAAATTTTTTTGGAGAAAGAATTAATTAAGAAAGATCTGATGAAGATATTATGTGCTACCTGATGTAACAACAAGCCTTGCTCTCCTACCCTATCCTCCACTATGGTCTTCAATAGGCCTCTTCTATAGCCTAATTAGGGTTCTTCACTAACCCTAATCTACAAGGATCCTTTCCACAAGATCCCACTCCAATTCAGCTTGAGTACACCAATAAGGAAATCAAAACTACTCAACACCTAGCCATAATGCTCTTCTTGTCCTTCTTCACAAATTGATCCAAACTAATCAAGAACTCTTCCATATGGATAGGTAGTCCACTATATGGTTAATTAGATCTAATCCAATTTCCACAAACACCCTTTACCATGGAACCCTAAATGAGTACCAAGAACCAAGTCAAATTCACCCAAAACAAGACTACAAGCATTAAGCCTAATCAGGCAGTTTTTCCCAAATAACTTGCAAAACTCCTTTAAAAGTTTGAAAAATAGCAATGGATTCTGATACCCTTTATCAAGACCCTAAATATTTTCTAGGTCTTACTTCCCAAAGTTTTCTGTACAGTGGCACCTATAATCATGCCTAAAAATTAGGGTTTTCAAGCATTTACACTATCTGCACAAAGACTTTGTTTATTTCCATTCAAAACACCTCACCCAATATTCTCCTCTGAGTTGGGACTCCTCCACACACCAAAATACCTCTCCATCATCCATGATTGAAGCAATAAATGCTTTGAATCCCTCTAACTAGCTCTGCAACTTCCTGTGATCCCTAGCCATGCAACTCTGGATTGCCTAGGGTATCACATTAAAAATAGCTCCCTTGCTTCCCAAAGATCCTCTTTCACTATAAAATATGTACATGGAGTAGTCTCACTAATCACAAAGGCCCGTACAAGCTCCATAGTGGGAAGAGCACTTATGACCCTATTTCCAGAAGTGGCTTGATTCAGACCAGCGACTGGTTCAAAAAAAATAGAATTTACAAAACTAACTAAGTCAAAACCAAAAAAAAATCTACCACCACACAGAATCTCAAAACATACTACCCTAGCGTAACCAAGAGTTATAGTTGGTAATCTAATCTATGAAACTATAAAATTCTCAGAAATACAAGAACTACAATTGTTTCATTCATAACACAATCTATACAATAGATTATCAAAATCAACCAAACTATTCACAAGGTCAAGGGAGGTCTTATATAGTTATCCATGGTCCTAACCCAATAGTTTCAGATAGTTAGAAACCTCTAATGCCCTAAAAGACATTAGATGCAAGAAATGTTGTCAATGTTATCAATGACAACATTGACAACATTTGCAACTTTTGTGCTTCTTGCATAAAACATGAACAAACACCTCAAGAACTTAGCCAATTGCATAATTAGGATACTTAACATCAAATAGGTTTTTTAAGCCCTTACTTGTCCAATTTGACCCCTGGATGAATCATTTTCACTATTTCCCCAACATTGGCAATTTGGAACAAAAGAGAAACTTTGGACATTACAAGAAATAACATCCCTAAAGACCTAAATAGACCTCCTAATCTAACTCAAAACATCCTAGGACCCACCAAGTCCTATTATTTAACTAGTGGTGTGGCTAGGACCACTACAAGCCAAAACCAACTTAGAAGCCCTAGGTTACATTCTATCCCTACCTAGGTGCTCCTGCACCATACTCTTCCACAAAGGAAAGTTATGTCACTCTTGTGGACAAAAAATCTTTAGAGATGAACACCTTTTTGAAGTATGCTTCTATAATCCATGAGGCCTCTGATTTAGGTCTACTCTTCTAGTTGATGAGGTGTTCCATGTACACCTTGCACCTTTTAGTCTTCTTGACTCTTGAATCTAGAACTCTGTCAAGTTCCAACTATGGCTTGGGATGTAATACAGTAGCCTCAACATCACCACTGACCCCTTGACTACATTGACCCTTCTCATCTATCTGCCCTTTGAATTGGATCAAGTCTTGTACATTGAACACCGCATATATGCTTAAATCTGAAGGTAGGTCTACTTTGTAGGTATTAGCCCCATATTTGGCTATGATCTTGCAAGGTCCCACTCTATTCATCTAAAGTTTAGTAGGGACACCCTTCTATAATTGATATTTGTTCAAATAAACCATCACATAGTCCCCTACCTCAAACTGAATGTCTCTCCTCTTTTCATCAACTTTGGCCTTCAACTTTTTTACTGTCTTGTATAGTCCTCTTGACTTGTTCTTGGATCTCCTTCATGTTTTGAGTGAAGTCCTCAGCATGACCACTCCTATACTCCATACCTCCAAGATCCCTAAGCTCACACACACCTCTTGGGTGCATCCCATAAACTATCTCAAATGGGCTTCTCCCCGTGGTTCTATTCTTGTTGTCATTGTATGCATACTCTACTTGGGGAATAACCACATCCCATGTCTGACCATACTCCTTAGTTAGGCACCTCAATAGGTTACCCATCACTCTTTTGACCACCTCAATTTGGCCATCTATTTGAGGATGGTAGGCTGAAAAAAAAGATAGATTAGTACCCAATCTAGTCTACAAAGTTCTCCAGAAATGGCTCATAAACTTCACATCCATATCTGATACAATACTTAGGAGAAAACCATGGATTCTTAAAATCTCCTTAAAGAACAAATAAGTTATGTGACTAGCATCATGAGTAGTCTTGCAGGGAATGAAATGTCCCATTTTTCTAAATCTGTCAACCACTACATAAATGATATCATATCCTTGCTTTATTTCGGGTAGACCTACTATGAAGTCCATGTTCACACACTCCCATGGCCTATTAGGGACTAGTAAAGGTTGGTACAAAGTTGCATTACTTATTCCTCCTTTGGCTTTCATGCATATGACACACTGCTCAACATATCTAGTAACATCTCTTACCAATTTTGGCCAATGGTAGAACCTTTGCACCAGCTCCAAGGTTTTGTTCATACCAAAGTGACCACTCAAACACCCATTGTGTTTCTCCTATATGAGATTCTCTCTCATGGAACCTCTTGGTACACACAACTGATTTCCCTTGAATAACAATCCATTCTGCAAAGTAAAATCATAAAATTTTCTATGGAAATGATTCTAAAAATCAACACACACCTTGTATGCTTCACCAAAATCTTCATCTGCCTTGTAGAGATCTCTAAAACTATCAATTACAATGCTATTCAACTCGACCTCTTGGACTATCAACAATCTCCTGCTTAGTCTGCAACCTTGTTCAATTTCCCTTTCTTATGCTTAATTGAAAATGTGAATGCTTGCAAATACTTCATCCATTTCAAATGCCTATTGCTTAGTTTCTCCTGAGTATTGATATAAATAAGGGCTTGGTTGTCAGTAAACACAAAAAATTCTTTGGGAAATAGATAATGCCTCCACTTTCTAAGGGATTGAACTAAAGCATATAGGTATAAGTCATAAGAAGAGTATTTATTCTTAACTTCATTTAATTTCTCACTAAAGAAGGCTATTGGCCTACCTTCTTGACTCAATACACCCCCTACTGCCATCCCACTTGTCCCACACTAAATGGTAAATATTTTCTCAAAACTAGGCAATTGTAGAATAGGTTGAGTGGCTACTTGTTTCTTCAACATCTCAATGGCTTTCCCTACTTCTAAGGTCCATCTAAACTTATATTTGACCCCACCCTTAATGGTTTCTAATAAAGGTGCACAAATAATACTAAAGTTCCTGATAAATTTTCTATAAAATTAGGATAAGCCATGGAAACTTCTTACCTCAATGGTTGTGGTAGGTGGTGGCTAGTTTAGAATAGCTACAACTTTGTCTTGATCCATCTTTAAAGACCCTTTGGACACTACAAAGCCCAAGAATACTAGTTCTTTCTTGAAGAACTCACATTTTTCAAGATTGATAGCCAAATTCTCTGCATGTAATCTCTGCAACACTACCTCTACATGCTTGATATTCTCCTCCTTTGTCTGGCTAAATATCAGTATATCATCAAGACATACAACTACAAACTTCCCTGTGAAGTCCTTGAGAACTTCATTCATGAGCCTCATGAGTGTGCTCGAATCATTTGTGAGGCCAAATGGCATCACAAGCCATTCATATAACCCATCTATGGTCTTGAATGTCATTTTCCATTCATCCCCTTCTTTCACCCTGATTTGGTGATAACCACTTTTCAAATCCAACTTGGTAAAGTACATTTCCCCTCCAAGGAAATCCATGAGATCCTGAATCCTAGGTATGGGGAACCTATACCTTATTATAATTATGTTTATAGCCCTTGAATCTGTGCAAAGTCTCCATTTTCCTCCCTTCTTGGATGCCAACACAACCGAGACTACACATGGGCTTATACTCTTCTTCATCAAGCCTTGATCTAAGAGTTCTTGTACTTGCCTTGCAACTTCCAAATTATGATTAGGGGTTAGTGTTATGCCCTGCACACTCATCCCTACATTTTTTTGGCAAAAAGTTGGGTCCCCCTTTTTCACTTTTGGATCTTCCTTTGTTTCTTTTGTTCTTTTTTTTCTCCAGCCTTTGCCTCCGCGCGACCAATGTTGTCACTTTCTTTTAGTTTCCCTCACTTCAAACCTAGTCATGGAGTGTCTCATTCTTTTGTGTTAGCTGAATTCTAAACCCCGTGATTCTTGTGTGGTTACTTCTTCTTTAGTCAGAGGATGTGGTCTCACGGGATCCTTGGGCCCAGAGTTCAAAGGTTTTCCTTTCCTCAGGATTTGTGGAAGGGAATGGTGCATTTTAACCTAATCTGTCACCTTTTAGGACAACTTATCAGCACCGCTGAATTTTAGTATTTCTAACTAAAAATTAATTTTGGCCAAACATATGGTCTAGCTAGGTTCATTATAGTTAAGTTAGATAAGGTTTTTAACTTTTCCAATTGGAAATGTCTATTAAATGCATGTTTTATACCACTTTGAGGCCAATTACCATAGAAATAAAATTATTTCAGAAAAGTGACGTTTCAATAACTTTAAGAATTTTTAATGATATTTATTTTAAAATAAAAAAAAAACCCTTTTGTAGAGATCAGAGTCAAGAATATCTCTTATAGATTTTATAGTGTTTTAATTATACATAGTTTATTATAATTAAAAAATATTACAAGTAGGTATTTTAATAGTCAAGGAGATGTTGATTC
>MU227387.1:1073706-1088316 GCA_018584345.1 Thuja plicata | reverse complement strand
GTTTACATCATCTTCAAATTCCAAACATAAATGTCACTTTTATACTATTGAAGCTGAACAACTTTGATTTTGTCGTCCTTTTCCTTTGTAAAAGGGTGACAGATTATTGTGCTTTTACCCTAAATTGAGATTTGCTTGTCATTGTTACACTTACCATGAAAAATTTACCCTCAGAGAGAATTAAGAGCGAATAATGCGTTTAACAGCAAGCTAAGTTCAATTTGCTTCGAGTGTTTAACAGTGATTTGAAGTTTAGACTTGTGCGTGTTCCAAGTATCCTACAATGTTCTTGGTGCATTCATGTATTTCCAGAGTTGTTCATTTGTAGAGCACTACCCATGCCCTTCCTTTTGCATCTCTGGTTTTACGTAGGTCCTCTTCTGGCCTGTTCCTTTCTTTTGGTTTGCATTCTTTTCCTTTGTTTTTGGGTTTTTGTTTGTTTTGCATTCAAGTCTTCATATTCACCTCCCGTCTGTGGGATGGCTCTGCAAGAGGTTTGTCCACCCTCTATGTAGTTGTGCATTAGTGTAAGATGGTGTAAGAGTAATGTAAATTTTTATAGGTCTATAAATTTTTAGGTAGCGGCATGTAGGTTGCTTACAAAGTTTGTTTGTGTCCGAGGGTAACCTTTGTAAATGTTGTTCTTTGGCTTCTTGTTTGTAGTGTTCTTAGCCTGTAAATTCGTGTGTTGGTTTGTATATTCCCTCAAGCCCTACTCATGATGAGTTCACCATGCCCCCTATGTTTTTTAACCAATTTTGAGCTCATCTGCCTGGTGTTCGTTGGACTTGACCTTGTCACCTCGCCTGTTCGAGTTGTGGCTTTTATCTCTCCTCTGTCGCTTTGACATTCATGGAAGAATTAATACCACATGCACAAGCATTTAAAACCATCCCAAGTTGCATTCAATCCATTCATGTTGAGACAACCATCACCATAAATGCCATTAATCTGATTCATTGCATGACTACGTGATAGCCCACATAAGCCCAGTACGACGAATTGCCAGGTCATTTCAATAATAGTCAGTTTCTTTGAATTGCGGGTTCCATGAAATCCCATGGTCTTCATCTTTTTTGTCGCATAAAAAATAATCCCTGAGACCTCTGAGTGTTGATCAAATTTGAAAGTAAGTAGTTATTGTTTATTGCATTTCTGGGATTTGATATCAACTAACACCTTCTTGAGGACAGGTGCAAAATGGAAATGAAATCCCTAGAATCTGGGACTTTATTATAATTGTATTTGTGTTAACAGTTGTCCAGACTTTTAGGCTACCAAAAACTCATCAAGCAACATGTATGAGGTATCTTCCCCTCCTGAAATTCCAAAATTCCCATCCACCTCAACAAGGGCGACCACCAAGACAAGGGCCGAGAAGGCACTGAAAAAGCTCCCTCTCATTGTAAAATATCTAAGGGATGGTGTCATCATAGGATCCAAGGTAGATTCCAAACTACAACTGATCACCAACATAGAGGTCAGACCTTGGGCCTGGTTAGGAAAATGTTCACTCAGCATTCTACTAGAGACAATATGACCAAGAACGTGGTTGCCTTTGTCATAATCAAAGCCGCCCGCCTCCCTTTCTCTGTACAATCCCCAGAGCTGATTCTCACTCTAGTAGAATACTACAGCACAACCATCTGGGCTATTATAATTTTTGTTTCCCTTCCAATGGGCTACCCAACACCCCTATTGTCTCTCGATTCTATGAATTTTTCTT
This sequence comes from Thuja plicata, assembly GCA_018584345.1. Lineage (NCBI taxonomy): Eukaryota > Viridiplantae > Streptophyta > Pinopsida > Cupressales > Cupressaceae > Thuja > Thuja plicata. Next base: position 1,086,590 of record MU227387.1, on the reverse strand, counting down.
CAGGACTGGGAATCCCTAGTTCGCTAATTCTATTGTCATCTCCTGGGCTGCGTCGCTACAAGAGTTCAACAAAGTTCAACCAGCGGCATGACAACACCTTAACACCCACTCGTTGAAGATGCCAAAGAAAGATTACAAGAAGATGAAGTTTGAGATCCCCCACATGGACTTCAAATAAACCATACAAACAGGGATCATCTTCCTATGTCGGGTCTTCAGGGAACCACATGCCCAAGATTTTTTAGCCTGGATGTACTACTTTTTGTACAACATAACCACCAATGAGAAAACTTTGATTGGACAACTATTATTGCCAATCATGTGGACTTCCAACTAAACAAGGTTAGACAAACATCGAAGTTCCACATAACTTCATATGTTCTGTGGGCACTGGCACAATAGAGACCCAGAATCTGGGGTTTATTTACAGTGGGTGTCCTTGGGACTGGGCCTGGCTAGAGTGCCCCATGGGATCATTTTCCCCACATTCAATGGGAAGCCAGCTTCCTCAATTTTTGTCGGGTAAATGATACGTTCATTTACAATAAAATTTTGATACCCACTCGGGATGCCGGTAACCGGATGTCAAAGGAGGTCATGGTTTTGGTGAGTTCTTACGGCCATTATTTCATTAAATTTCAGCAACATTCATACCTTCAGGTGACCAGGTTCTCTGGAAAGCCCTACCTATTGCCCAAACATTGCAGGGATAGGATTATTTTGATGGAATTATACTTGCATCCTTGCAGTGGCCAAAGAGGCCGATAATGAATTAAAGAGTCTGGGGCTAGATGAATTCTACTTGGCATGGGTCAATTTTGATGCGCTGGAAAAAATAAATGTAGCCTTGCCCCGGGCATCAGAGCATCATGAGCCTGACATTGAGGATTTTTGAGCAGATTGCCAAGATGACTTCGAGGTCCAGAGTCAAAATTGCGAGAGGATCACCAAAGGAATGATGAAATGCATGGGTCTCTAGACCTTTCCCAAGGACTTCTCAGATACTGGACCCGTGGAGGATCCAGAATATAAATCAAAGGGGATTGACAAGATGGCTCTCCCTCTAGTGGATTGCGACACCTTGAAAGTTTTGACAATTGAGTACATCACCAAGTATGTGATAAGGCGGAGTCACAAATATTTTTCATGGGTTTACAGAAAGAGAAACTGTCGAGATGGTCCAGTTCTATAGGGATCTGCTTCAGGCTCTGGAACAACAAGGTAGAGCAGAGATAAGGGGAAATCAAAAGAGAGCACCCAAGCCCCAGTCCCATCCTCAATTCCAGCCCCTATAATAGAACAACTTCATGCCCATCTTGAGTCGTCTCAACAGCTAGGAAAAATAATCAGTGCCAGACTTTCCCTTGGTCTCGCAGTCCCTTCAGTGCGATCTTCCTTCCCTATAGGCTCCCCTTCACTTGCAACACTCATGAGATGGGCGATGGAGATGGAGGATGAGAGTGCAGCTATTTTGGATGTCGAGGTCCCACTGAAAACAAGGATAAAGAAACCAAGGATGGATGACCCTCCACCCAGCACAAATGCAAGCCTTGGACCATTAGGTAACATTCCGGTGGAGCTCATCCCTTCCTCCCCCGAAACAAAAGATCATATAGAGGCCTCCCCTCCCCACAATAGTTTTGATGATATCTTCCAAAATGATGACCTGGTAAACCTGTAGGAAGATGTGCAGAGGGAGGTGGAGGAGATCACTGTGTAAGAGGCAGAGAATGTCCCTAGGGATGGGGAAAGGCAAGAGGAAGAAGTTTCCCTGGAGAAAGAAGCTTGGGAGCAGAAACAAGAAAGCACACCAAGTATGGAAGAGACACCGGTCTCAGGGACAGAGACAGAAGGAAGGAAGACACAAGATATGTAGTTGACTATGTCTAGGGAAACCAGACCTTCAGGAACAACCGTACTCCTAGTTGTCATGCTCCAAATGCCTCTAGATACCCTGGGTGATCAGTTACCCTAGAATACAACACTCGACAAGGTGGTCTTCAAAGCACAATAGTCAGACCCAAGTCCAACACCATCGCCCCCTCTAGAAAATAGGCCCTCGGAGGAAAATTTCCCGGCAGAGAACGCCGGAGGAGCTCAATAGTAGCATAATGTGGGGGAAAACCCTGAAGATATGGACATAGATACCACTAAGGTGGGACAACTAAGAAATCTCAGGGACAAATAAAAATATTCCATAGAGACTACAGATGTCGGGGAAGTGCAACAGACTCCCGAGGAGGATCCAAGTATCTAGATCCTGGCAATGAGACCATCCCTACTGCCACAATGGCTGGTAGAGTTGAGAAAGAGAAAGGCACCAAAATTAGTGAGTCCCTCTCTCTGGCCAAGATTATGGATCAGAACCAAGAGGACCAAAAGCCTAAGAACGCCTGGACCCTCCATACCATTCCGACTGGTCCGGGAGGAAATATTGTCGCAGTGGTCGCGACACCTCCCCTAGATGTAGAAGAGGCAGCTGTGAGAGCTGAAGAATACACCATCATAGAAGTCCCTCCTGGGAGGAGAGACAAATAGGAAGAGATGGACCTATTTAGAGAAGCAAGCCAGGCAATTGTTGCATGGTATGATAAGCAAGCCTAGAAGATAAGGGAGGCAAAAGAGAAAAATGAAAATCTCCTCGGGCTTCTTACAAAACTAACGTAGCCATTGACTACAATTATTTTGTATGCCTCCACATCTGGGACATTGATTCCATAGGGTGAGATAGACATGCTGAGAACAATGAAGAAGAAAGCACAGGTAGTAGATGATTGGGTGACTGAGCAGGTAGGAGCCATAAGTCATTTCCTAATAGCCACACTCCCGAACCTCCACCAGGCTAGTAACATCTTGGGCCAAGTAAACTGAGTTTTTTCCCAGTGGGAGGGGGGTATAGAAAAACATGAAGAGTGGAAGAGTGAACTAGAAGAATAATGAATTTTGGGGAAGAGGCCATCACGGAGATGAGAATTTTGGGGAATGAATATTTTGGGTACCTCTGAGCCCAACACTCTAGACTTGGTCTTAAAATAGAGACGAGCAAGCAACTGGTAGCATCCCTAAAGGGTAAAGTCCTGGCAATTCAAAATTCTTTAAATTCATATGCGACATTTGTTACAAGGTTTTTGGCAGTCAATCCCTTCAACATCAAGACATGCACTCTGGTGGATTTTGTTTTGAATAAATTTGACAAAGTAATGGAGTCACGGTTTTGGACCCCCAAAGATTTTGATGGAGTTAAGATGTCACATCTCACCCGCATGGTTCTCTAGGCCCACGATGCAGCAAAGGTGGCTTTAGAGTTCAAAGAGGGGGCCCAGGATGTAGCCGATCAGTTGGAGGTAGCCAAGGATCACCGAGATTATATAAAACAAATAGATGAGGACAGAATTCTTAGGATTTTGGAGATAGTCCAAAAGTGTAAAGAGCAGTAAAGTCTTGTAGTCTTTGGATATTTCCGCTAGTAGGGAAAATTTTTGAATATTTGTTATTCTTTGAGCGTAAGCTCTTGGACTCTGGAATTTTGGGTCCCAATTTTGTATTCTTTTGTAGCAATCTGCGTCAAGGTTCCCCAAAGCCGACCGATCACTCTCAACAATTAATAATGGTCAGAGTGTAGTTGATCAGACAGATGGGGATGGTTCTGATAGACATCTTCTTATTCCCCCCAAGGCACCATTCCCGCATTTACTACTTGACATGCCTTGAAGACAGGGAGCCGCAATCAGCATTAATGAGGCATATGGCCTAAGTTACTGGGATAAGCAAGTTTATTCTATAAGTATCATGACCCTCTTGTGTAGACCGATTCTTCTAGATTTCTTCCCTTTCTTCTTCTTCTATCTTGTCAGAGCTTTGTACATCCCAAGATGATTATAAGTGGTGTAAGTAGTACCGGCCACATATATTGTATTTTATTATCAAGTGTACATGTATATTAGGTCAAGTTTGTCTATAAATAATAAGACCGATGCCTTAACAAGGGTCGGAAAAATTGACAATTTCTCTATCTAATAGAAATAGAAAATAATAGTTAGAAGTTTACTTTTAGTCTATAGCTTAATGATCCCTTGGAGCCATGAGTGTACTCGCCAGTGATGCTGGAACCATTTCAAGTTAATGAAAGAAGGAAGAACATCTTTTGGCCCTATATTGTTTGTTGTTCTGATCTCCAAAGTTAATGAACATTTTTCTCATTGTATGTCTTCTTATGTCCTTTTCTATGGTGTTTTTCAGTTAGTTAAATATTATTATCTCCCTTTGCTACTGGATGTGTATGAATCACTAATTCTTTGTGTATCCAATATTTAGTTTTACTTTCCTGTAGTGGAGCATTTTTTATGTTTGAATATGTGTCGCATGACTACAAGTAGAAATATAGTCTAACTCTAGTCTATCTTTTGTGATTTCTTTGGTAAATCTAAGATGCTTGCAAGAAAATTCACCCCCTTTTGAAATCCCTGGAAAAGATGAGTAAAAACTAGCTATCCCCTTGAACAACAGTCACCTACCCAACTTAGCTCCCCTACATCGTCGAGACCTTACTACTAGGTGTTTGGAGGATAGGAGAATTCATTCTCCTGTAAACCTCTACAGGAGAATTTGGCTGGTACTTCGGTACTCAGTGACAACTTATACCCTGTTGGCTGGGCTAGTCACAAAGTCTCATCAATAGAAACTAGCGCTAGAAGGAGGGCATGAGCTCATCTCCCCCAGAATATTTTGATTTTACACCACTTGAGGGCTCCCCAAGAAGTTGTTTTAGGAACTATAATTTCTGTGGTATAGGGTCATTTTCATCCCTACACTTTGAAATAATCCTCCGATTGACCCCTGATCCTAGAGATTTTGTAGAACTCAGACCTCCTATCCGAAGAAAAAGGACCCACCAAACTAGGCAGCGTTTGAATTTTCCTTGGGGGTCTACCACACACCAGAATATTCAAATCCCTCAGATAATCTCGGGGACTCTCGTCCACCAAAGACAAAATTGAATAGCCCCGATGGCTATCTACTTCAATAATACTGGGTCCCAAATGGGGAAGTTCCCTACTGCTACCAATGATCTTCCTCTGCATTTGCAGAATATCTTCCCCAAATATGAGCATCTAGGTCCCCAAACCATAGAAGAACACCTCCAAGCCTACAAAGATGCCATGAATAGACACTGGATACAACATCAAGACGTTGTAACCCAAATTTTTCCATTATCCCTAGGACCAAATGAGCTGAACTGGTATCTAAACTTGCCAGAAAACTCCATAAATAGTTGGAAAGCTATGGAAGATGCCTTCCTGGTGGCCTTTGACATTCATGTGGACCTAGCTTGGTCCCACAGCCAGTTCATTTCTATTAGAAAGGAACCAAACAAGCCCCTCGCTACCTTTAAGCATTAGTTCCAATGGGATTTAAAGTGGTGCACAGGCCCTTTCATCCCATCCATCGATGTGACTATCTAGACCTACTTGAATGCTATGGACCCCTTTGTCGCTACTCTCCTTTTGGAGAACTACCACTAGTAATGATCGGGATACCCTGGCAAAAGTTTACAACTTAGCCCTGGAGTTGTCTAGCTGCTTGAGCAAAGCCCCCAGTGGAATTGGACAAAGCATGCCCTTCATCATGTTACACGGTGGAACTTCTTATGCTGGAGGATACAATCCAACAATGGGTGCCCAAACAATGGCCATGGGCCCACCACCAATAGATCAACAGGCCCGGTGCATTTGCCCATCTCAAACCTAGACCACCCTGGGTCTAGAATACATCCCCTGGAATCAACTGTAGCAGATGCAGCAACCTTTAAAAAAATCCCTAGAGTACCTTTCTTCCAATCATCTATGGCTGGAGGACTACGGTCCTTGACTTCAGGAGCTACTCTCACTTTCCCAGGTAATCCACCACCTCAACTGTCACACTATGACACCACTACCTAGCTATCCACTAAGGTTGAATCCCTCCATCGATTGGTGTCCTCCTTGACAACGGATATGGGATAGCTGAAGGTAGGGCCTTCAGTGCCCCACAATCCCAATTCCCAGAGAGGGAATGTTTTCTCAGGCCAACAGCATGCTGGTTGCGGAGGCCGAAGTTACAACAATGGGCCTCGGCCCAACCAACAGCAATGGAACAATAACATGAATACCAAAGGTCCTCCTCTGAATCAAAATACCACTCAGGGTGGTGCTGGACCTAGTCATTTTGTGTAGCTTGTATAATTCCACCCCTTGACCACGTGGTGTACATTGCATGATACCGGCTTGCATTCTGAGGTAAACTATGCCACACTAGAGAAGATCATCCAGATCTCCCAGTCAGACAGATAATAACCTATTGATCCAACTCCCCCAAAATATTCCCCATTAGATCCCCCTCACACTGCCTTTACATGTGAGACTATCTTCTTTAGAATAGACGAAGAGGACAAAGAAGAACCCGAGTTATAGGGGTTCTTTGATGAATGCATTCTGGCCTTTGAGGCCAATGCCTTCACCAACCCGCAGACTCTGTATAACACTCAGAGTCAAGATGGAAAAGGGCTATCCTACACATCAATACCTCCCAAGAATACCATCCCTGGGACAACACAAAGGATCATTCCCTCCCACCGAAAGGACTTGGCCCTAACCACACCAGGGATCCTGCTGAGGGGAGCCAACTTTACCCAAGGGAGTGGTTAGATATCACTAAGGCATTGGAAAGCACCACTACCTCCATGACCTTGATGGAAGTTTTTCTCAACTGTCCCGAGAAAAATAAATGCCTTCTACAAGTCTTAGGGAACCCAGAAGTCATTATTTTCCCACCAAAGACTGTCACGTTTGACGACTCCAACTTGGCAGTCTTCGAGGGAAATACAAAAGATCCTCCCTTCCTGCTAGGCCTGAATATCCAAGGGAAAAACCTATACAATTGCCTTTTGGATTTTAGTGCTTAGGGTAACATTACACTCTTATCATCTTCCAAAATATTGGACTCACTCCCACGCCCTCCAAATGTGCAGTAGTCCAATTGGACAAAACTACTGTGAAAATAGTTGGTGAGCTGAAGAACATCCAAATTCAGCTCATCTAAGATCCTTGGATATCTAGCACCATCGATATCCATGTGGTTGACATCCCCAAAACCTAAGAGATGTTATTAAGTAAAAATTGGTCAAAGGCCCTCAATGGGTATTTCTCGACAGAATTTTCCCACTTTTGGCTCCCCTAGAAAGGGAAATCAAATCAGATCCAGGTAGAAAGTGAGCCTAGAATGAAACAAGCCCTTACCGAAGTCAGGAAGGTGAATGAGATCTTTTTCTCTAAATCCTCACTCTGTGTATATCAACCGAGGGAAATCCTCACCTTTGACTTCATCCTTGACAACACCCTCCCCGGGAAGGATCCCATAATCACTCAGTGGATTCAAGATCTATATGTAAAGCTAAAATGTGAGGTAGAATCACAAGGTAGCAAGGCAACTCTGGCCACCCTCTTGTCTGACACTTGGTGTTGGGTACATTATCAAAAACACTTTGAACTAGAGTGTGAGCCCTTTTTTTCCACCACTACCCACCACATCACCAATATCCAAGAGAAGGAGCGTAAAGCTGAATCCCCTGGACCAAACAATCCACCTAGTAGTACACTTGAGGTGTCTCTCATCCAGGAACCTGAACTAGAGGATTCCTTGGAGGAAAGTCTCACCTACACACCATCCAAGCTAAAGGAATCACCTGACAAACCTCCCAACCCTGAACCCAATCCAAATGCCACTTCACTTCCTCAGCCCCATAAAAATGACAATGATTTGTGGATCTTAAATTTTGATGGGTCCCGGTCCAAAAAAGGATGCGAGGTCGAAGTGGAATTAATCAACCCACAAGGGAAATCCTTCCTTGCATCCTACAAGTTGCAGTTTGCCTACACCAACAATGTCATAGAGTATGATTCCTTAGTCCTCAGACTCTTGTTCACTTTCAGAAAAGGGATCACCCACCTTTGTGCAATGGGTGATTCAGAGCTAATCATAAAATAGATCAAGATCCAATACACGTGTCATGATAAAAGGTTGGTCGCATACTGCAACCAGGCATGGAGCTTAGTCGAATATTTTAATGCTTTTGACATCAAACTTATCCTCTGGAAATGTAATTATGTTCTAGATTCCCTTGCTGTGTCTGCCAGTACCCTTGAGATAATGGATGGTTCTCAGCTATGGATATTCTCTATTGAAATGGTCCCCACCTCGTCCATCCCAGACAATATAACACACCTACAGGTTTTCAAAGATGACCAGAACATTTTGGCCTTCATGGAGAATGTTGGCATCTTTGAACATCAGATCATGAAATAAACTGATCATGACGATATCGGGAAAGGGGAAGAAGATGATGAGATAATTTACTTTCCTACCAACACCATTCCTAATGGGATGGTTACTCTAGAATGAATCTTTGATTTGGACCCTCGGGGCCGAGACAAGATATCATCCTCTTCCAAGGGAGGAAAATATGAAAAGGTTAACATTGGTAAAGATGATGAAGAAAAGTTTGTCCACATTGGTACCTCCTGCTCCCTAGAGGAGAAGGAGAAGATTCTTGTGGTTCTCCAAGAATATATGGATTTTATCGCCTGGGGTATGAAGATCTCAAAACTTATGATACATCTATCTTGACGCATACCATCCCCCTAAAACCCGACGCCAAACCTTTCGAGCAAAAAAAGAGTGATAAACCCTTTGATCAAACCCCTAATCACCAGGAGGTTCATAAATTACTGTCATCCCAGATCATCTTTCCTATCTGGCATACCACATGGGTTTCCAACATTGTCCCTATACGCAAAAAGAGTGGCGAGATCTGCCTGTGTGTGGATTTCTGCAACTTGAACAAGGTCTCTAAGAAGGATAATCACCCTCTCCCTTTGCTATATGAGATGTTACATATTGTAAATGGATCACAAATGATGTCCTTTCTATATGGGTACTCCAGGTATAACCAAATCATGGTTAAGTTCAATGATAGGATCAAAACGGTGTTCACCACCAAGTGGGGGATGTTTGCATATTGAAGAATGCCTTTCAGCCTAATTAACGCAAGGGCCACATTTCAGAAGGCCATGGACATTGCATTAAAAGGCCTAGTTAATAAATGCATAATCATCTAAATGGATGATTTAATAGTATTTTACCAGGATAGGTGTGATCATCCCACCCACCTCGCTCAGATCTACGAGAGATGTCACCTATATGGTATCTCCCTTAACCCTAAGAAATATATATTCTGGGTCACTGAAGGAAAATTTCTCAGGCATATTGTCTCTAAGAAAGGGATATCCATTGACCTTGATGAAGTAGAAGCATTGCTAAATTTGCAAATTCTCGGCAACAAGAAGGAAATGAGATCTTTCTTCGGGAAGATAAACTTCATCCGGTGATTCATTATCAGATTCGCTGAGATTTTTAGACCACTCAATGATATGATGAAGAAAGATACCAATATTGAGTGGAGTCCTAGAGAGAAGTGGGCATTCACCCAAATCAAGCAGACTTATATAGTGGAGGCCCCAGTCTTGGCAAGTCTGGACTATTCCCTCCCATTCCACATTTATTCCTTCACTTTGCCACACTCTGCTGCCACAATTTTAACCCAGAAGGTTGGAGGGAATAATGACCTATTGCTTTCATGAGCTCCCCCTTTAAGAACGTCGAAGTCCGATACACACCATTGGAAAAATAGGCCTTTTCTTTAGTCCAGGTGATGAAGAGATTTTGGCACTACATTCTCCAGAGCAAAGTGCATGCCATTATCCCAGACCAGGCTGTCAAGTCTTTTTTACTATAGAGTGAACTAGGTGGATTCTAGGGGAAATGGATGGCCATCCTCCAGGAATACAATCTTGAAATGCAACTGATGAAAATATTCTAAGGCTAAGGACTATGTAAAGCGATGGCGGAAGCCACTCTGAACATAGAATGCCAAACTTACACTATGGAGTCCATCACTCAAGATCTGTATTTACTGATCTAGTGTACCTATTAATTAATAACAAAAGTGCCTAGAGGGACTCCCCCGAACAAAATTTGTGCCTTGCGACTAAAAAGAGAACACTTCATGATAAAAAAAAATGGGATGCTTTTGCATAGGAATTTTGAGGGGCTTTACCTCCGGTGCATAAATAGAGACCAAGCTGCCAACATGCTAGAGGAATTCCATTGGAAGTATGGAACCAGGTATGGCTCAGCTAATGCTACCTCCCATCAGATTCTTTGAGCCAGATATTATTGGCCCTTTATCTTCAAAGATGTTCATGCTCACATAAGGAAGTGTCATACCTGCCAAACTGTCGCTTCTTGAGAGTAGAACCCAACAATTCCTTTACAGCTGGTCTTTGAGGTTCGACCCTTTGCCCAATGGGAATTTGAATTTATTAGGGAGATAAACCCCAACTCATCCGCCAACCCCTAGTACATTTTAACTGCTACCCATTACTACACCTAGTGGTCTAAGGAAATTCCATGCAAAAATAATATTGCAGTTGTAGTCATCAAGTTCTTGGAAGAGAACATCGTCACAAGATTTGGAATACCTTTTTCTATCATATGTGACAATGGTCTGGCACTTTCTTCAGCACAACTTCTATAATGGACCTATCAAAGAATAATCACCTTGAATTTTTCTAGCAAATATTATCCCTAGGGTAACGGTGTCGCTGAATCCACCAATAAGAGCCTGCTGAAAGTAGTGAAACATTTTCTAGAGAATAATCCCTAGGATTGGCGCTAGAAACTCAAGTTTTCCATTTGTGAATATTTCATTAGAATTAAGGAAGCCCTGAGAAATTCCCTATTTCACCTGGTTTATGGCTAGAATCCTATGTTACCAATAAACTTACAAATCCCTATCTTACAGTTCATGCAGGAATTCAATACCTGGGATAATATTGTGGAGGTTCACCTCTTAAACCTAGTGAGTATTGAGGAACAAAGAGACGCAACACTAGAGAATTTTGTGTATCACCAAGCAGTTGTCAAACATTGGTTCGATAGAAGAGCCCAATACAAAGCCTTTCAGATTTCATACCTAGTCCTCTTGTGGGACAAATCCTGGGAGAATAAGGGAAAGCATACTAAATTCTAAAGGCTCTACCTTGGACCTTACTTAATCTCGGAGATCTATGGGACCAACACTTATCACCTTAGTGCCATGACTGGAGAAGTTGTTCCATTGCCCATCAATGGATAGTTTCTCAAACATTACTTTAAATAGAGGTGGGAGGTAATTTTCCTCGAAGTTGTATCATATGTATATGTTCCTGCCTGTAAATGTTCCCGGCACTCCTTGGGAGTGTGTTGTCCTTGTAAATAGTTGGCAGCCCTCTAGGGCCACTTTGCTTTCTTTTTTTAATTCTCTATCTTTGGTTTCTTTTCTCTTTACATGCCTTTATTTTGGGTTCCCAACATGTTTCTCTCTTCTTGTAGACAAGTATGCTTCACATGACATCTAGTCCCTGGAATGTTGCCTTACACATTTTGGTTAGTCTGGAATCTATTGTTAGCATGACGGGATCTGTCCGTACTCTGGATTTATTTTATATGCATAGTAAAAGGTTATGGGAAATCTTCATCGGATTCACATCTTGAAAGTATTGACATCAGTTAACAAGAAAATCATAGAGAGCAAGTAATCGCATGATCCTTGAGAGCAGAGTGGTTGCACTGGTTATTGGCCATATCTGAAAATCAAAAGAATATCCTGGGTCTGGAACATCTCTCCCATTCAATAAATCAAAATGGATGGCAAGGTGAAAGAAGCACCACCATGAAAATTAGCTAAGCTTAAGGTTCATAGTGAAAGGAGTACCACCTTCCCCATCTTCAAAAAAATTTAAAAGGAAACCAGAAAATGGAGAATTTTGGGATCCAAAGAATTATGCAAGATATAGCAATTTTGGTCTGATGCACTCAGTTTCATCTCTCTATTTCTCCCAGAAAACATCGGCTTGATTTTCTTCCAAAGCACACACTTCACAACTGACAAGAGATTGAAGGGTTGAATCATGGTGAGTTAGATTTTCTCAGACACTCTGCGCCTTGCAAGTAAAATGCTTCAGGTAAAGATGAGTTATGTTGTTGCTAACCAGAGATTCTATGATTCTCAAATGTGCTAAGGCGTTCATCCCAACGAGTCACCATTTTTTATGCCCCGTATACCTGTCCCTACATTTTGTTGGCAGAATGTTGGGTCCCCCTTTTTTTCTTTTGGTTCTTCCTTTGCTTCTAATTTCATTCTACTTTTTTTTTCTCTAGCTTTTGCCTCCACGCGGCCATTGTTGTCGCTTTATTTTGGTTTTCCTCACTCCGGGACCCCGTCCCAGAGTGTCTCATTCTTTTGTGGCAGCTGAATTCTGGACCCCAGGATTCTTGTGCGGTTACTTCTTCTTTAGTTGGAGGATGTGGTCTAATGGGATCCCTGGGCCTAGAGTTTGGAGGTTTGCCTTTTCTCAGGATTTGCGGAAGGGAATGGTGTGTTTTAACCTAAATCTCCTAAAGTGATCAAATCACTAAATTAATTACATTTAGCCAAAATCAAAATCAATCAAATACATGGCTAAAATGATTAATTTGCAAGGAATTAAATAAATTCCTAAATCAATTGCTCACTTGCAAAAGGAATCCATTCCCCTAGCCTAATTAATTTAATTAAATGGGCTATAGTCTTATTGGTTATTAAAAAGCAATTAAAAGCTTAAATAATTAATATTCCTATTTATGAATGAATTAAATAAGTTTTATTCATTTCATTAATATTCCTCTAAACCCCAACCTAACCCACTTCAACCACTTTGACTCTGGGTTTGAACCTATCCCAACCCATTCACCCTTGCTAAATCTAATTC
>MU227387.1:1061868-1073518 GCA_018584345.1 Thuja plicata | reverse complement strand
CCATGCTTCATTAATTCCCAAGGCATTAATGCCTCTTACACTTCATTAATGAGTTTTTCAACTCCATTAATGCACCTTGTCCCCCCTCTCTCTCCTCATTCTTCTATAAATAGAAGGGGTTTTTGAGTTCAAATAAGCCCATAATTTAGATTGAAAATACATTGTTATACTATTAAGATTTAGATACATTCATATTTCATTCATAGTTTCATTATCATGCATTTTTATGATGTTCATTTTTAGACATAATATGTATGCTTTATGGTTAAATAGTTTGTTTTAACTCAAATCTTTCATGCTAAGTCATATATGTCACTGATAGTAGCATAATCTGAGGGTTGTTATGTTTCTTATTATACTCTTCTTAGTTAGAAAGAAATAGGTCAATTTTAGTGTTTTATATGCTCTTCTAACCATGTTTTCCAATAATGCAATGATCTATTGAAGTGTTGTGTCGCAGGTAACAAGTGCACTATTTCACACACATAGCAGATAAAGAGATTAAATTGGAGTATATTAGCACAAAGGAATAGATAGAAGATATATTTACTAAATCTTTTCCAAAAGATGCTTTTGAATATCTTAGAGGCATGCTTGGGGTGGTGGCCCCTCCCAGTGGTAACTAAATGATGCAGATGTGCATCAGTCCAGTGGATCTCAGAGCTATATCATTATCTGGACTTGATCTATGGATCTACTCCTTAGGGGGAGTGATTATAGGAGAACACTATGGAGTACATTTTGGTGATCTTTCACTTGGATGATGGACATGAAGATTTGAAAAAGTGGCGCAAGGGAGGAAGGAGACGGGGCCTATGGCACACCCAAAACCATCTAGCTTGTGGAAACAATGCAGAATGAACACAACAACACAGTGAGAGATAGAAACATGAAGATCTTTTATCATTAATTGATCAAACTAATTACATGCCAAGCTATAAGGCCTTCCTGGTTATGGCCATATACATCACAATGTATTACAATTTATCTTCTTACAACAGATATCTCAGATCTTCAATATCTTAACATTTTTTCTTCTTTATCTAAGACTTGCCTAAACTAAGAACATACGAAATAATATATACAAGAGTCTAATAGGCAAGTTGGAACTCAAATACAAAGGTGAGACCCAGATTTAGGTCCACACAGATCCCAATGAGAGACCCCACATTAATTCAGCCATGGAAAATAAATGAAGAAGTCGGCCATCAGCTCCAACTCTCAAATAAACCAACTCGGCAAAGCATGACCGAGAAACAGAGCACTCAACCAAAGAAGGACCGAGCAATAGAAGTAAACCAGCATGACTAAGAAACTCGAAAAGAATGCTGAGCAATAGAAGCTGAGAGATAGAGAACAAACTGGAAATGAAAGTAGACATATTTTTGGTTGAGCAGGATTGCTAAGGACCCAAGATGCTCCTACATTAGACACCTGGGGTTGAAAAGAAATGATTCACCGAATCATGTATCTGGTCCAACCTGAAATGAATCCAACTTAGATTGAGAAATCCAATATGAGTCCTCAATCGGCCTGTTTTTCTACTTTACCAAATACTCCATGTATTCCTTTCCTCTTGTACTTCTTCCAACTCCCTGTTTCAAGATCTTCTCAACTTCCACTATCTACTTCTTAGGATAATCACTTGGTATTGTCACTTCTTCATTAGGTTCATGATATTCATACAAGTCTGAAATATTGAATATGGGTGATATATCCATGTCATCAGGTAATTCAACTTCATAAGCATTTCCACTGTCAAATCTTCTCAGTATTTTACAAGGACCAAATTACTTCATCTTCAGTTTCTCATATGTTCCAATAGTAAATATTCCTTTCTTCAAATGAACTATCATAGCATCACCAACTTTGAATGTCCTATGTCTTCTTGATCTGTCTGCATCATCTTTGTATTTCTGATTACTTTTCTCCAGCTTTTGCTTCACATCTTCATGCAATTTCTTCATAAATTCTGCAAATTCCTCTACTTTAGCACTTCTTTTCTCTTCACCAACAATGTCTCTCATATTTGATATACTTCTAGGTTGTGTGCTGTGAACAATCTCAAAATGTTTCTTTCCAGTACTTCTATTTACTAAACTGTTGTATGTGAACTCTGCTTGTGCCAACATCAAATCCCAATTTCTTGGTGTGTCTCCAACTAAACACCTCAAAAAGTTACCCAAACTTCTATTTACAACCTTTGTTTGTACATTAGGCTGTGGATGAAATTTAGAACTAAATTTCAACTCAGTATTCAGCTTCTTCCAAAGTCTTCTCCAAAAATAGCTTACAAACTTAGTATCTCTGTCAGAGATGATAGTCCTTGGTAATCCATGCAATTTGACAATCTCTTTAAAGAAAAGATCTTCTATATGCACTACATCTGATGTTTTCTTACATGGTATGAAATGTTTCATTTTAGAAAATCTATCCACAACAACAAATATAGAATCATTACCTCTTGTTATCCTGGGTAAGCCAAGAACAAAATCCATGCTGATATCACTCCAAGGTTTCTCAGGAATAGTAATAGGTGTATACAAACCAGTGTTCTGACTTACTCCCTTTGCAACTTGACAAACTCCACAACTTCTTACAAATTTTTGAACATCTTTATAGAACTAAGGCCAAAAGTACCTCTCCTTCAGCAAACTCAATGTTTTATCAATGCCAAAGTGTCCAACCAATCCACTACTATGTTTCTCCTTTATCATATTACTTCTCATTGATCTTCTCAGTATACATAACTAAATACCTTTAAACAACATATCTTCCTGAATGAAATAGTCTTCATACTTACTTGATTGATTTGTATTAGGTGCTCTACACACTCTCCATTGCTCTAAAAAATCAAGATCATTTTCATACAAATTCTTCATGTCATCAAAGCCAACAACTTCAACTCTCATTTCAATCAACAAATATCTTCTTCTACTCAATGCATCAGCAACTCTATTAGAAACTCCACTCTTATGCTTAATCACAAATGTAAAGCTCTGCAAATATTCAACCCATTTCATATGTCTCTGATTCAACTTATTCTGACTACCCAAATATTGTAAAGCCTTATGATCAGTATATAACACAAATTTATTTGGCATCAAGTAATGTCTCCATTTCTTCATAGATTACACAATAGCATAGAATTCCTGATCATAGACAAAATATTTTCTCTTTGCATCATTCAAGTTTTCACTAAAGAAAGCAACATGTTTACCTTCTTGAGTAAACACAGCTCCAATTGTACTTCCACTTGCATCACATTCAACTTGAAATACTATTGAAATCAGGTAATGCCAACACAGGTAATTCAGTAAATTTCAACTTTAAAGCTTCAAAACTCTTATCAGCTCCATGTGTCCATTTGAATTCTCTTTTGTCTCCTCTCATTGTTTCAGTCATAGCATTACAAATAGAACTAAAATTTCTGATAAACTTCCTGTAAAAAACTTGCCAATCTATGAAATGATCATACCTCAGTGACTTTTTTAGGTGTAGTCCAACTCAATATAGCTTCAACCTTCTCTAGATCCATCTTCAAACCATCAGCTAAAATCAAAAATCCAAATACACAAGCTCTTCTTTCGTGAAGGAACATTTCTTCAAATTTATCAGCAACTTTTCTTCTTTTAATCTCTACAACACTTGTCTTATATGCATCAAATATTCTTCTCTAGTCTTACTGAATATCATAATGTCATCCAAATATACAATCACACACTTATTCAAGAATTTATTTAGAACTTCATTCATCAGCCTCATAAATGTACTGGGTGCATTAGTTAAACCAAAAGGCATAATCAACCACTCATACAAACCTTCCTTTGTCTTGAAATTAGTCTTCCATTCATCACCTTCTCTGATTCTGATACGATAATATCCACTTTTCAAATCAATCTTGGTATAATACTTTTCTCCACTCAAACAATCCATTATGTCATCCATTCTTTGTATAGGAAACCTATACTTCACTATGAACTTGTTTATTGCTCTAGAATCAGTTCACATTCTCCATTCTCCATTCTTATTAGGTACCAACACAACTGGTACAGCACATGGACTCAAACTTTCTCAGATCAAACCTTTGTTCAACAATATGTGAACTTGTCAGTTAAGCTCTTTATTCTCGGTAAGTGTTAACCTATGTGGTCATTTGTTTGGTAAACTAGCTCCAGGAATCAAATCCATACAATGACTGATATCTCTCATTGGTGGAAAACCATCAGGTACATTATCTAAAATTATCTCCTTGTACTCTGTGAGAAACTTTCCAACTTCTACAAGAATGTCATCTTCTGCATTCTTACATGGTTTGTTAGGAATCAAGGCATAACATATATCATTTCTTTTCAAATGCTTAACAAACTATCTACCTTCCATCATACAAACTTTTGCAGATGTACATAACTCATCAGCAGATTCTTCAACCAAGGGTAACAAAATTTGCGTCTTCCCATCAACCCAAATAAAATATCTATTCAACCTTCCATCATGTATAGAATGTCTATCATATTTCCAAGGTCTACCCAAAAAAATATCACAACAATCCATAGGCATGATATCACACAACATCTTATCATAGTATTTTCCAATTTTTAGATTCACAAAACATTGTTCACTCACCAGTAATGTATGCTCATCCTTGATCCATGAGATCTTGTAGGGTTTTGGATGTTTCATCCTCTCCAACTACAAATTTTCAATCATTTCCTTAGATGCCAGATTCTTTGAACTTCCACTGTCAATAATGACCTTCCAAACTTTGTCTGCAACTCTACATCTAGTCTTGAATAAACTTTTCTGGATTGGATCTTGCTTACCTTTCTCACTCCATAGTATCCTTCAGATCATGAGGTTACTTTCAGGTTCATTGAATGGTTCTTCTTGGATTAATTCATTTCTTCTACTTCTACCACCTTTCTTGCTTGCATGTGTACACTCAAAGTATTTATGTCCTTCTTCACCAAAATTGTAGCAAGTTACTTGGAACCCTCTTCTGCTATATCCACCTCTGGAATAATATCCTCTTCCTCGATATGAATTTCCACCTTTCCATTCAATCTTTCTTTTGTCTTGTGATGTGTCTAAAACTGACTTGTCTAGTTCTTATCTAGTATTCTCACCATGAGATCTACCTCTTCCTCTATGGAATCTACCACATCTGACTTGTCTTTGTTCATATCTTCTGTTCAACATTTCTTCAGCTTTTAGGGAAAATTGATATGCCTCTTCAATACCTTCCATTTTGACCAAACTGATTTCATCTTGTATGGAACTTCTCAAGTCATTTAGGTATCTTGTAACTCTTTCCACTTCATCTTCAACATGTCTAGATCTAATGTCTAATCTGTAGAATTCCTCAATATAGTCTTTGACTTATTTGTCCTTCTGCTTCAAAATTTGTATTCACCAGATTAGGTTAATCTAAATATCACAAGGTAGAAATTTGCCTTTCAATTTGTTAACCATCTTATCCCATGCCTTTGATTTTGTCTTTACCTTTCTTCTTTCTACCCAATTGCAGATGTTCCCACCATAAGGATGCATGACCTTTCAATTTTGTGCTTGCAATCTTCATCTTCTTATCTTCTGCAACATTCTCATATTCAAAATACTTTTCCATTTTAGTTATCCAGTCAATCAATTCATCATAATCCAATTTCCCACTGTACTCAGGAGGATTGAACTGAGGTTTGGATTTCAAACTTGTTAAGGCTCTCAGGAATCTCTCTTCTTCCTAGTCCATCATAGGTGCAGGTGCAGCTGTTGGAAATACAATAATGGAAAAGCAAGATACTGAGAGGGGGGGTGAATCAGATCTTCAAATTTAAACACTTAAAACAAACTGATCCACATTCATACATATATGAATCTAATGTAATATCAAATAGCATTCACACAATAAAATAAATAACTCATAACACAAGAACTTGTTAACCCAGAAACCCAAATAGGTAAAAATGGGGTGGGGATGACACCCACAAAATTCTTCACTACTGCAGCAATAAAGTGCGCATGTTAGGGCTACAAAAGTTGATTACAAAATGAAATCTACCCGGTTAAAGGTTTTCCCGGTTAAGAGCTAAAGATCATTACAATCTACCCTGTGAAAGGATTTCAACTTACAATAAAGTAAGCACTTTGTTAGGAGATTTAGAAAGGTCTGCTAGAACCACTTTGTTAAGAGATTTTCACCTGATACAATGATTAGAATGTTTCAAGTAATGATCCTTCATTATGCACTCAAATGCTGATGATGGATCTCCTCTTTCCACTACCTTCTATGATCTCATAATCTGATATGTCTTTACTCTATTTTCAATGTGTTGTCACTCTGCTTGATCTATGCTTCTTAACAAAATAACCCTCTGTGCATTTCAGTTGAAAATGCAGTCACCACTTCTCTCCACACACTTACAAAAATAGGGTTTAGAAGCAATCTTATATATCTATTCAAGTCTGGTAGCGAGATCTAGATCAATGATTAAGATCTAATACTTATGTCTTCAAGGCATTACAATTAATGATTACAATAGGTCATTCATAGGATAAAACAATTAAATACATAACTAACTCCGCAGGAAAATATTAAATGCATACATAAGTCGGCCCAAAAGGCTTATACAAGTCAGCCTGAACACTTATCCTCAAAGTTTGAATCATTCTAGACATGTATACAAAAAAATTTCTGCGCTGCACTTAACATCTCTGTCGCTCAGGACTAAGTATCCTGCTCGGCCTTGGATAGTTTTAGCTCGGCCATAGTGATAGCCAACTAAAATTGCCTAAGTGAATGACTAAGCGTTGGTCACTAATCATCAACAGAACTTAGAGATTAACAATCTCCCCCTTTGATATTAGTGGCAAAAACACACCTATCATTTCTTTTTTTCATTCCATCAAAATGTTTCCTAAGTATACTAAGTACTCCCCCTAGGAATATACTCAGAATTATACATACAAAAAGTTACATAAAATACATGCCTTCAAAATATATAAAAATGTACCTATTCTGTACTGATTTATCATACTGTATCCTTACCAACTTCCCCCTTGTTTTTGTCATTGATTGTAGGTGGGGTTAAGTTATACTTGTCCAAAAATGGTTTATGAAGCTATAGGGTGGATGCAAATGTAGCATCCCAACTGCCCTTGGCAAGCTTCACAACTTCCAATTTTATCTCTAGCTCGGCAACTAGACTCACTAAACTTTCTGCAGTTGAGTGATTTGCATTTCTCTAGGATAACTCTTTTGAAACTAAAAGTTCCTTTTGTATTACCTTCAAGTGAGGCAATAGGCTTGTTTGAATGGTGATCAATTTGGCCCTAATCCAACCATCTTCATCCATAAGCTCGGCTATTCTTCATTGTGCATTGATCAACTTAGTATAATGTAAGGAGCTAGAGGTAGCATCCTTACCCAAAGTATTGCCAGTTGATTTCAAATCTAGTTGTAGCTTCTCAACAAGCTGTAGATTATCCTTTGTGAAGAATTCAACATCACATAGCTTCCTGTACAAAGAATAAACATTTGCTGTAACTTTCTCCAAAATTTCTACAAGAGTAGAAAGTTCAACCTGTTTCATTGCAATCGCTTCTGAGATTTTCTATAGAACTTTTCTCTCAAATATCCTCTCAGACCATTGTAGAAGTTTTTCATTTCTATTTATGTCACCATCAATTACCTTCTATACAATGTGAACTAACTGATCAATAATGGGAACTTGAGGCATTTCATCTTCTAAGTTAAAAGCCTTTGCAAATATATCCTTGATGTCATGCAACACTTGCATTTGCTTCTGTTCTATTTTCATTTCTTATCTCTTCTTCCTCTTAAGTAATTCCTGAAGATTCCCTATTTGTTAAAAAGACAATTCATTGGGATCCCATTGTGGAATCACAATTACCTCATCTAATGTGACATCGAGAATTTGAGACTTCTTCTTCATAATTTTCCTTCTCTTCAATTCTAGTGAGCTGATGCTCGGCTACATTTTATCAACACCTTTTCTTGTGACAGTATCAATATCCATTGCCTCTTTCAATTATGTCAAGATTGTCTGTGGATCAGGCATACTTCCAGTTTTAGGACCTGTGGGAGTGGATGATGCAGAGTGTGGTAGATCAGCCAACACTTGCACTGCCTCTTGTTCCTTAGGCTTGTCAACATTATCCTTCATAACTACTCCACTATCTAAAACTATTTTTACAATCTCTAAAATAGGTGGATTTTGAGAAGTTACCTCTTGTGCATCTATTTTTTGTTTCTCTTTTCCTATCTTATCATTGATGACTTCAAGTTCCTCATCAGTTCTTTCTCCAGATGCAATGGTTTTTCCTCATTCAGTCTCAGTTTCCCTAATAGGTGACTCAACATTTGTACCACTCAGCATATCCTGTCCCTCGGCATTCAAATTGCTGGAATCATCAATTATGAATTCAATTGGACTATCTGTAGTCAGATCAATAGAATTTTCTGAGTCTAATGCATCTTTAGTCTTTTCATTAGCAATTTGATCTTGTGTCATCTATGGCTTAGGGGTAATCTCCACTTCTTTTGCCTTTTTATCAGATGTACCTTCATCAGATTTCTTGTCTTTTGAGACTATTAGTCCAAAGATTTCCTTCCAAATCCTAGTACTCTATTGTACTAATCCTTCAATATCATTTTTCAAAACATTATAACCTCTTATCTTAGGAAAAAACCTATTCTAATATTCTTCAATAAATTTTTCTCTCTATTTTGATGTCAACTCAGGTATCACTTTGGCTAAAGTACCTTCCCTAATCTGTCTCTCTGTAGTAAGTGCAAATTCCCATTTTCTCGACAGAAACTCATATAGTTCATTCGGCACATGGTTTCCTGTCTCTATAGGAGTTAACTTAAAATTACTCATCATATCTAAAAGTGCTTCTTGAACTTTATGCTTGTCTCCAATTCTCAATTTCTCATACTTAATGAATTTGAAAGTAGCTAACCCTGCTGAATTTCTCAAATTGTCACATACCTCATCAATATTTTCTAGTTTCTTGAATTGTGTTGTGGGTATGTTACTGGGTTCATCAATCTCAATATTTTTATCATCACTATCTATCTCCAAGTGCAATTTCCTCCTTGGTCTCTTTATTGGTTTACTTGGCTTAGCCTTAGGAGCAATTTTAGCTTTCTTTCCAGAACTGCTTTCTCCAACCTTCTTCTTTCCATACACTTTTGTTTTTACTACTAGAGAAGTAATAGTGGATGCTCTAGTCCTCAGATGATTAGCTGTAGGAGGTGTAACCTTATATTTAGTTTTACTCGGCTTGGTTACTATGACAATTGTTGGTTTCTTACCCTTAGCTTTCTCAGTGATCTCCTCAGATGCACTGACTTCCTCTTTTATAGATATATCTTCTCCTTGTCCATTGGATAGGCCTAAAGGTGCATCCTCAGGTTCTTCATCACTTCCCAAACCAACCATTTTATTTTGATTTTTCACAATCTTCTTCCTTTTTCTCTCCATGTTTCCCTCCTTTAAACTTCTTGAAATGTTTTCTTTTTCTTCATCGAAATTACCAAATCTTTCTGTTGTAGTATCAATTGCCTTGGCTAGGAGTGAAATGATGGTTTTTGATGCTTCATTAATGTTAATTTCATAGGGAAATGGTTCCAAACATGCTACCCTAGGTATTACAGCCTAAATATATGTGTGATCCGTATCAACTAGAAAACAAATTTCTTCATAGTGCTTCTCTACTAGTGATCTAGGAATCCTAGTTCTTAATCTCATTCTCTTTTTAAATTTCACAAAATATCTCCCCATAATGCTATTGAAATTACTTCCTAATTCCTCAATGCATTCACTTATCTGAACTGTAATGGGTCTATCCTTTTTCCAAACAATATCTCCCAATGTAGGAAATGTATTCTGAATGTAGAAAAATATACAGACTAGTAAGGAACCAAACTTACATGATGAGCTCTTAGCTTTTCTGATTGATGCTATGTTCTCAGCTAGTTGTGTTAGTTGTAGCTTGGCAAGATCATATGTATGATTCTTATTAACAATCTTCCATTCCTAGTCAACGGTTGTACAAGGAACACTATCCAGTCGACTTGACTGATAGAACTTATGTGCAGTTACTCTTACTCCAAAGTCAAGTTCTAAGTATTTAATTGTAGAGATAGTCATACCTCTATTGTTCCATATGGCTCCAGTGTTCACTATAATTTCCTCTTGACTGTTATCTCTCATTGTCCATTTCCCGTTCACAATAGGATATCCAGTCACTCGATGAATCATATTTTTAGTTATCTTGACTGGTCCATTATCCAGCCACATACACATATCATGAACTAGGCTAAGAATGACCTTAATCCATTTGTCTTTGAAACCTTGTGGGAAATCTAGGGCACAAGTTAACCCTTTGTTGGTTAAATGCTTGAATTCTCCCTTCAGAACTCCATCAACACACAATTTTCTATAGGATTTTCTCAATTCACTATTACCTACTTCACCAATTTTAACCATGTAATAAGATCTAACATCGTGGATCATAAGTACCTTGGGTAGAATGGATGAGAGAGCTCCAGTCAGATCACTCTGAATTTCACTTTTAGGAATGGTTCAAAAATTGAGAGGTGCACATACATCATTCTGTACTAACTGAACTTGCTCTTGTTCTCCCTCCATAGTTTTGACTAGTGCGGAAGAGCTTGCAGCCATAATCTTGAAATTAGGGTTTGAAAAATGAAGAACAGAGTACCTCGGCAAGTAGCACTTTGTACTATTCACCTTAGGTTTGCTGATGGCACGCAGATGAAATCTTTGATGCTAATTCCATTAAGATCAATTCTGCAAATTCTTCAATCGCTCTATAAATAGTGAAAATCACAAGGTAAAAATGAATAATAAACTATTCATCCTTTATATATTTTGAAAGGTTAAGGTAGGTAAGCAATAAATGTTCTACCCATTGAGTTAGTGCAAGCTAGCTATCCTCGGCTTTCTAACACAACTTGCATCCCACTCGGCTCACTAAACTCAGCCATCACAAAACTTACTTGGCCAAAAAACTCAGCACAAACTAAAGAACTCGGCCTTAGTGTCCACGACGAATGCTCGGCACCTATAGTGCAATTGGCTCTTCTCAGCATTTTTTGTCTTCAAAATGTGTCCTGCTGCATCTTAACATATACAAATATGGAATTTGGCATATTTTATGTTAGGAACTGATGTAAGATAAGAATTTTAGATGCAGTTCCTTCCATACCTCTTTTCCTTAGTTGGGGATGATGTGATCAGCTGATCCATTAGATTGGGTGACCTCAGCTATACTAGCTTCACTGCTGCATGGTTCAGATTTCTTAACCCATGTCTGGTTCATCTGTGCTCTAATCTTCTCAACAGTGGGTGCAGGTACCCTAGTCTTACAATATTTCCTTGTATGACCAATTTTTAGACAACTATGACAAACTAGGCTTCCATTCATCCAACTCTTAGACTTTCCTCTGAAATGTATCCTTATGCAATTTTCTGAAACATGTCCATACTCACCACAGTAATGACAACTATGCCATGTGTTGTAGTCCCAATTGTAAGTATTTCCTTTTCTTGGTGATTTCTCTTGTGCCTTTGATGTCCATTGTTGTTTACCTTTAGATCTG
>MU227387.1:1022449-1060316 GCA_018584345.1 Thuja plicata | reverse complement strand
TAGGAGATTTAGAAAGGTCTGCTAGAACCACTCTGTTAAGATATTTTCACCTGATACAATGATTAGAATGTTTCAAGTAATGATCCTTCGTTATGCACTTAGATGCTGATGATGGATCTCCTCTTTCCAGTACCTTCTGTGATCTCACGATCTTATATGTCTTTACTCTGTTGTTCACTGTGTTGTCACTGTGCTTGATCTATGATTCTTAACAAAATAACCCTCTGTGCATTTCACTTAAAAATGCAGTCACCACTTCTCTCCACACACTTACAAAAATAAGGTTTAGAAGCAATCTTATATATCTATTCACGTCTGGCAGTGAGATCTAGATCAATGATCAAGATCTAATACTTATGTCTTCAAGGCATTACAATTAATGATTACAATAGGTCATGCATAGGATAAAATAATTAAATGCATAACTAACTCCATAGGAAAATATTAAATGTGTACATAAGTCAGCCCAAAAGGCTTATACAAGTTAGCCTGAACACTTATCCTTGAAGTTTGAATCCTTCAATACATGTATACAAAAACTATTTTGCTCGGCACTTAACATCTCTATCACTCAGCACTAAGTATCCTGCTCGGCCTTGGATAGTTTTAGCTCGGCCACAGTGATAGCCAACTAAAACTGCCTAAGTGAATGACTAAGTGTTGGTCACTAATCATCAACAAAACTTAGAGATTAACAACACATTCACCTTGAACCTCTTCAATTTCATCATCACTAACATCTTCAAGATGTATTTCTCTACGCTGGGCTGTTTCAACATCTTCCATTCTTGTAGCCATCTGTCTAAGCAAATCAGCTAGACCTTGATCAACATTTCCTCTCCCACGAACCATCTTGAAACTCTCTAAACTTTTTTGTTAGATCACAACGTGCCACCCTACAAAAAATATCTTTAGATTTTACAAGAAGGAACCATAGATCTCAACTCGCTCTGATACCACCTGGTGCAAGGGAGGAAGGAGACGGGGCCTAGGGCACACCCAAAACCATCCATCTTGTGGAAACAATGCGGAATGAACACAACAACATAGTGAGAGAGAGAAACACAGAGATATTTTATCATTAATTGATCAAACTCAATACATGCCAGGCTGTAAAGCCTTCCAAGTTATGGCCATATACATCACAATGTATTACACTTTATCTTCTTACAATAGAGATCTCAAATCTTCAATATCTTAACATTTTTTCTTCTTTCTCTAAGACTTTCCTAAACTAAGAACATACAAAATAATATATACAAGAGTCCAACAGGGAATTTGGTGCTCAAATACAAAGGTGAGACCCAGATTTAGGTCCACATAGATCCCAATGAGAGACCCCACATTAATTCAACCATAGAAAATAAATGAAGAAGTCGGCCAGTAGCTCCAACTCCCAAATAAACCAACTCAGAAAAGCCTGGCCAAGAAACAGAGAACTCGGTCAAATAAGGACCGAGCAACAGAAGTAAACTAGCATGACCGAGCAACTTCGCAAGCATGGCGAGCAATAGAAGCTGAGAGATAGAGAACAAACTGGAAATGAAAGTAGACATATTTTTGGTTGATAAGGATTACTAAGGACCCAATATGATCCTACATCAAAAAGATACACCTTACAAAAGACTAAAAATGAACTATGGCACCCTTTTCCATTGCTTCCAAAGGGGGAAGGAATCTATGTGAAAATGCCTACTATTTTGAGAGATTTGTGTTGAGGATATTGAGAATATTTTATTGAGAGAGAGTACTTTTGGGTTGATGCATATAGATTTTCCCATATGTTTCCATCAATGCCAAAGGGGGATATTGTTGGATGATATCAGTTTTGGTTACTGATCATGCTATTTATATTCATGTTTTTTCACTGATGTCAACATATATTTCTGTAGAGAGGACAGACTGGTTACTTGATTGGAAGAAGTGTATAGACATTGTATAGATGATTCAGAATGATCAAAGTTGGATTTATGTAGAAGGATGTGTATTGACCTTATTCCTAAGGTCACTTGGATTTATGTTGGATATTGTGGATGTTACAGTTGATTTTGTGAAGACTAGTTTTTGGACTGTAACTGTGATTCTGGACAGATCAGGTCTCTATGTTTCTGGTATATCTTTCTGGCAAAGATATTTTAGATGATGCAAGCTTAGTGGTGGACGGCTGACATATGTTGGAGTAATGGTTTGAGTTTGATTTTTTTTGGTTACTAGTGACGTCAGTTGTGGCATGTATTCTGAAGGAGAACTATTTGTTGGCCAACTTCAAACATGTAGTGCATGTAAAATGAGATGTGAGCGTGGATTGCGGATCTAGAAGCATAATTAATGGATTGTAAATGATTTTTACTTGTTATAGGTACCATGTGTATCTTAGCAAGGGGTCAAATTATTATTTGTATATTGGAAAGCCTTAATTGGTCCACCTAATTAATTATTTATGTATTAGGAAAGCTTAACTGGGAAACCTAATGAATTATTGTAAGAGGGTATATATGAGTGATTTTTTCTTTTGCAAAGGTGTGGTAGAGATTAAAAGGGAGAAGGAGAAGTGAAATTTGTGAGGCTTGTTTGCCTGTTGGATGTAGAGCAGAGTTTATGAGAAGAGTACTTCATTGGAACTAACCAAGCAAAGATAGTTTCTATCAAACCGTTCACTGGATTGTGTATTTTCTTTATACACTTGTTCGGATTGTAAATCCTTGAGGGTGGCTTTAACCTTCTTTGGGCAGTGTGCCTTGGCAGTGAGCCTACTATTTCTTTTGACTCCTAATAGGGTTTTTCTCCTAACAGGGAATATGTACTATAATTTTGTAACAAGCTCCTAATAGGGATAAATCTTTTAACAGAGATACTATACTCTCAGTACATTATTTTAGGGTGTTAATTCCCATTGGGTTTTTACCTCTAACTGGGTTTCCTCGATACCAAATATTGTGTTATGGTGTTGGCATTTACTATGTTATCATTTACATCTGCAGCTTTGGTTTATAAAGCTTAAAGTTCAATAATCTATATCACAATTGATTCACCCCCCTCTCAGTTGTCTTGTGGACTGTTATTCCTAACACTTTTTTCTTCTAGTGCATGAGTTGGGTGCATAAACATTAACCATGAACCAAGCCTTACCTTCAGAACTAAACCTTGTAACCAAAATATTTTGATTAGAAAAGGTTAGAATATTTTGGTTACAAGGTTCTGATTAGAACCTTGTAACCTTGTAAATCCTTGAGGATGGCTTTAAACTTCTTTGGGCAGTGTGCCTTGGCAGTGAGCCTACTATTTTTTTTGACTCCTAACAGGATTTGTCTCCTAACAGGGACTATGTACTGTAATTTTTTAACAAGCTCCTAACAGGATAAATCTTTTAACAGAGATACTATACTCTCAGTACATTCTTTGTGGGTGTTAATTCCCATCGGGGTTTTACCTTTAACTAGGTTTCCTCGACACCAAATATTGTGTTATGGTGTTGGCATTTTCTATGTTATCATTTACATCTGCAGATTTGGTTTATAAAGCTTAAAGTTTAATAATCTATTTCACAAATGATTCACCCCCCTCTCAGTTGTCTTGTGGACTGTTATTCCTAACACTTTTTTCTTCTAGTGCATGAGTTGGGTGCATAAACATTAACCATGAACCAAGCCTTACCTTCACAACTAAACCTTGTAACCAAAATATTCTGATTAGAAAAGGTCAAAGATCCTTCAACCTTTTGTAGGTTCCACATGGTGACAACATCACTAGAGGCACCATTAGCTTCAGTTATACAAATTTATGATCTCGACCATAAAACCCTCACAAGGGTGCTGAAAGAGGATTTTGTAATCTTTACTTTTTGGAGGAGAAGAATATCAATACCATTTTCTAGAATAAAATTCTTAAGAGTAAATTATTTCTGGGGACCATTTATCCCCCTCATGTTCCATGAAAGGAAAATCATTTATTCATCTTGTTTGTAGAATCTAGGGTCATCTACCTACCATGGATGATTTCCCTTGTAACCTCCCTTTTCCTTGTGATATACTAAGATGGTTGACCAACCATCATCTTAGTACCCACATCTACCTTCTTGTTTTTCTTTTAGTTTTTCTAGATTATCTATCCATCATTGCCCATCATATTACTAGTAGATGCTCCTTGTGATTAGAAGCTCTTGCTCATGGGTGGGGATTTGAGTAGTGCTTCAGGTGAAACATGATTCTCCTTAAGGGAGGAAGATGTAACCCCCTTTTAGGGTATGATAGGCATTATTTATCCCTCCTCTAAAGTAGTGGTTTGGTTTGAAGAACCTACCAGAATCATCCCATGAATAACTTACAGATCAATAGCCTATTTGAAGAACCTACGAGATTCAACCCCTAGTTAGGTTTCTTGGGGGTTTCCAGCAACTTAAGAATCTCGTATGTGATTGGATATTTGTCACTATAAAAATATGACCCCACACCCTCTCATGATCCACTAACCCTTAGAGGGGAGGTAGACATACCCTTTATTTTTTGTTTCTCCTTTTCAGCAGCCTTACGGTCAAAAATCACATGGACCGATTTATTAAATTCTGGATAGAAGACTGTGGCATTCTCATATACCAATTCTTGTGTCCACTTCCCTAGTTTAGATTGTAAAGTAATAAAATTGGGAAGAGTTTTACTAATAACCACATTGAAAAAAAATAGGAAAATACTAACCTAGACTTTTCCTTAGTAGCCTCATTCAGTAAAACATAGCTACTAAAAGTTTTTCCAATCCAATGGAGAAAAATTTCATCCTATAATTCAAGTGGGATACCAAACATTTAAACCCACACATGGATTACTAGGATTACATCAACCATAAGGTCAAAGCCAAACTTCCATTGATAGAGAGAAAGAAGATGTTCCCATAAGTCCATGAACTAGAAAATTAGAAGTCACATCCTATCATGTCATAAATTTAAATAGAAATAAGTCCCCAAGCATTTTACAAGTCACAAAAATTCTTTTAATCTTCCTTCTTTGAGAAACCCACTTTCTAACCATGTCAATGGTTTGTTCAAAATAGATGAAGTGACCTACCAAAGTGTTGTTTATGAAAGAGATGATACAGTCAATGATAGCATCAGGAACTCCACTAGTCATTCCCTTATCCATTTGTATGCACTTTGGTACCACCTCAACATCCACTTCTCTCTAGTAGTCATCCACCAAGGCTGGTTTCCATTCCTCAAATAGAGCACTACTCAAGGTCTCTTCCTGATCCTTCTTGTCAAAAACTATGACCGAGATAACACAATCATCCTTCGACAATTTACCATTATCATCATTTCATGTTGTCCCTCTCGCAGGAGCCATAGCCTAACTACTAGGACCATCGGGCCCCTCTTCCATATGTTTTATAGTTAATGGTGGGGTCTCCCTAGTAGGGATTTGTAGGCATAGAGGGTAGTTAAATCACATCATCCTTTTCATTTTATTTAGGCTTCAATGTAGCATAAGAAGGGTTATTTTTTTATAAAAATAACACTTCTTCTACGTATCACCTTATATGAAATAGGATCCCAAATCTTGTATCCTTTCACACCATAAGTATATCTAATGGAGATACATTTTAAAACCTTGTTCTCCAACTTTGTTATTTTATCAATGAATATAATATGTCTCAATGAATTATTATGACCCAACCTTGCCTCCATTGATCTTTTGTCAATAAGAGATAATGTAGGAGACCTATTAATAAAGGTAGTAAGTAGTGTTAATACCTTTAGCCAAAAAAATATTCTATGCCAACACCACTCACCATACTCCTAGCCTTCTCCATCAATGTCATATTCATCCTTTATGCTACTCCATTCTACTTTGGAGAATACAAAGATTTCTTCTACCTAAGAATGCCACAATATTTACATAATATATTAAAATTATTACAGAAAATTCACCACCATTATCATTCCTCAAAAATTTTATTTTCCTTCTCAGTCTGCATTTCAACTATTTATTTAAATTATTTAAATTGACCAAAAACATAAGATTTACAATATACTCATGTCCTACTATAGCCACCGATAAATGAAACTTAATATGTTTATTTTCCAACGGAAGGAATATCTATAGGACTAAAAACATTAGAATGAATAAGATCCAATGTACCACAATATTTATGAGAACTTGAGTAAAACTAAAGACAATTTTGTTTTCTATAAATGCAATACTCATAGAAATCAAAATAAAGATTACAATCATTCAACCTTTCAAAAAGCCTTTTATTTTCAAGGCCCTTAGACCCTTCTCTCCAATGTGTCCAAGTCTCTAATGTCATATCATATTCTTATCTGTAGGTAACTTTGATTCAGAAGAAAAAGAACCCTTGGGTACCTAAAATCTCTGACTATCTGTTGAATGTGAAACCCTCACCTTTTCTCATCATTGTATGATGAAATATAACTAATTGAATGCTTGAAGATGATAAGTCGATGATCACCCAGCTTCAAAAGTGAATGCAAGACATTAAATCGGTTAATGTGCTATATTTTCATTGATGTCAACTTGATATGGTTTGATTTTTCATACACATATTGTCATAACCTTGAAGATCTGAAGAGACAAAGTGTATGTGGTCGGTAAAACATAAAATGTCTATATACACCAAGTGACAGTGAACACTGATAAGTTCACATTATATACCGAGCACAGCAGTAACCGAGCAAGTGTGACCGAGCATAAGTGAAGTTAATGACCGAGCATAACTGAAGTTGATGACCAAGCATAACTGAAGTTGATGACCGAGCATAACTAGAGTTAAAGAATGACAAAATTGCTTAGCTAGCAGAGCTACAATTTTGGGATTGACTGATTGACTGTTTTATTATCAATGATCAGTTAAACTAAATAAAGGAAGGAGATTAAAAGCGTGTTTTATTCATAGTTATCAAGGAGAGATTTATAGAATAAAACTAAAAGAGATCTTTACGGGATAAAGAAAATCATGGTGATTTTTACATATCAAGGAGATATCTATGACAAAAACAAGGAGATTGAGCAGAAAATCATGTCTATATAAAGAGACAAGGAATTCATTATCAGAGAGAGGAATATTGAGTATATTTTTTTGTGAAAATGGAACTCTTCATGCACATCCAATGATATAGGTTAAAGAATAGAGCCAAGTAATTCTGCAGACACTGAGAAATAGAGGACAGAGCATTCACCGAGTAGAATAAAGAAAGAAAGAAAAGGAACTAAAATATATATTGATCAGAGAGATTTTATTGGACTAATAATAGATCTGAATATTTTCAAATCAAAGTTGTATTTTGAACATATCATTTATTGTATCAGTTTAACCATTGATTCAGAAAATCTCTTAACTGAGTTGGATTTAACAGTCCTTATTGTATTGAGATACTCAAGAGTATCAAAAGGTTTTCTTTTTGATAGCATAGTGAGTGCTAGGTAAAAAGACAAACTAATGGTTTTAAATCCTCTAACAAGGTTGCACTTAATAGTGTGTATTGTAACATTTAACAGGGTTGGCTCTTCACCGAGCTCACTTTAGAAGAGTGAAAATATTTTTGGTTATTGGTCCCAGGTGGTTTTTCCCATATTGGGTTTCCATGTTAAAATATGTGTCAAATGTGTATATGTTTCATTACATTGATATTTTGTTTTACACATTATTGAAACTAGATTGGTCAGTTAACACTAAGTTTATTTGTTGCTACTCGGCAAAGTCCAAAAAAGATAAACAGTATATCTTACCGAGTATTTTATATTTGTTAAGATTAGTTATGGCATACATCTTGTTGAAATTAGGAATGTAAGATAACTGAAGGTATTATATTTGAGAGATAAATTTTTTGGTTGGATCTTTTGGAATAATTTTTAAGGCCACTGATTCACCCCCCCCCCCCCACNTTTTTAAGGCCACTGATTCCCCCCCCCCCCCCCACTCAGTTATTCTAACAATTGGTATCAGAGCCTTGGTGCTTGGAAGAAAAGTTTAAAGGCACTCAAGATGAAGATCACAAGATGAGTAAAAGGTATGTGCCTAAGTTGAACAAGGACAACTTTGCATCATGGAAAAGAAGGATAAGACTTCATCTATCTGGTATTGGAAATGATGTCACACAACACTTGGATATTGAATATGTTGTACCTACTAGACCTTTGATTGTTGATCAATTAAGAGAGAAACATGAACACAATTCTATGATAATAGAACTTGCTTCTTCACTAACCGATGCTGAATTTGAAGATGTGAAATCATGCACCTCTGCAAAGCCAATGTGGGATAAACTCAAGCTAGTACATGGAGGAGATGCCAATGTGCTAAGAGCTAAAGCTGAAATCCTAAGAGAAAATTTTGATGACCTGAGAATGAAAGAAGGAGAGAACACCACTCAGTACAGTGATAGAATTAAAGAAGTTGTTAATTCTATCCATGGAGTAGGAGGAGTACTTGATGAAGAAATAGTTGTAAGTAAAATTCTAAGAACCTTACTGCATGTTTATGCTATTAGAGTATCTGAAAATCAAGAAATGAGAGAAGTAGCTAGTAACAATGTTACTCTTGATATTTTGATTGGTAGACTTATTTCATTCGAGATGAAAAACTATGATAATAGTGTCTTACCTACTATTGAGTCTACATTCAAGTCTTCTCTGAAAATAAGTAAATCTAGTAACAAACACACTATGAGAAATGATAGTGACAGTTATAGTTATGAGCATGAACTTGATGAACTTGAATCACTAATGGATAGGAGATTACATAGAGGTAAAGGAGGATATAAAAGTAAATTACCATTGGTCTATTTTAATTGCAAAGAAATTGGACATTTTGTTGCTAGATGCCCTAACAAGAGAAAGGATGAAAGAGACAATGACAGATCTTATGAAAAGAAGTATGATAGAAGTGATGACCAAGACTACAAAAGAAACCGACACTCTGATAGAAGAGACAACCAAGATTACAAGGACAAAGGCAAGAAGGCTTGTTACCTGGTTGAGAACAAGCAGAAAATTCTGATACTGATTCTGATGAAGATATTGAGGTAGTATTTTTTCTATGAAGGATGATTCAGACGAAGAAGAAAGCTACATTGAAACAACACTCATATCTAAAGCTGGCAAAATTGATGTCTAAATTATTGATACTAGATGTACATCACATGACTGGATATAAAGAAAAGTTTGAAACCTTTGAATATTATAATGGTGGATCGCTTAGGATGGGTAATGACTCACCTTGCCCAGTTGAAGGAAAAGGTACCATCATGTTGAATAATCTGATCAGATGTGAAAATGCATATTGGGTGAAAGCACTTAACTATAATATATTGAGTGTTTCACAGCTGAACAACAAAGGACACCGAGTTGTATTTGAGAACAAAAAGGAAATGATCTATAATGGAACATGAAAGTTGATCGCTACTAGTGAACAAACAAAAGGTAATCTTTTCTATCTTGATAATATTGAGACCACTCGTTTATTGGATAGAAATGAAGATGTTTGGTTGTGGCATAAAAGGATATGTCATGTGAATTTTGAAAACATGGTTAAGATAAGTAAGAAAAAAAAAGTGAGAGGCTTACCAAGTATTTCAAAGCTCGGCCATGTTATGTGCAAGAAATGTCAAATAGGAAAATTGACAAATTATAGTTTCAAGAAAAAAAAACCTACTCATCTAATGTTATTTTGGAGTTATTCCATACTAACTTATGTGGACCAATGAGAACAAAGAGCTATTATGGTGATAGATACTTTATTCTATTTATTGATGATTATTCTAGGATAATTATTGTCATGTTCTTAAAAGAGAAATTTGAAGCATTTAAGATGTTCAAATGGTATAAAGCTAAAGTTGAAAAAAAAAATGGAAAATAACTAAAATTTTAAGATCAGATAAAGGAGGGGAATTTATTTCTTATGAATTCACTAACTTTTGTAATGAGCATGGGATTACAAGACAATTTTCTGCAATAAGAACACCACAACAAAATGGGATTACTAAAAGGAGGAATAGATCAATTGTTGATTGTGCCAGAACACTGATGATTGAAAAAGGCATCACACGAACATTCTGGAGAGAAGTTGTAAGTACTGTTGTCTCTACACTAAACTGAGTTCAATTGAAGAAATACACAAATAAGCCACCTTATGAGCTATGGTATGGATACACACCAAATGTGAGTTACTTTAGAATTTTTTGAAGCCAATGTTATATACTGAAAGATGATAGAAATGGGAAACTTGACTCTAAAAGTGATGAAGGAATATTTCTAGGATATTCTACTATAAGTAAAGCTTATAAATGTCTGAACAAATCTTTTAACAAAATCATCAAGAGTGCAAATGTTAAAGTGGATGAATTTTCTAAGAAAAATGACGAGGAAAGAAAAAAGGAACCTGAAGATTACAATAGATTTGTCTACATTGAATAACCTAACACCTTTCCCGAGCAACAAAATAATGCAACCGAGCAACAGGATTCACACACTGAGAATCATGAAAATGATCACAATGTTGAACCGAGTGATGAAGATCAAAATGAAGAATAGAGATTTGAACCCGTACTTTCTAAATATGTTAGAAGACAACATCCACATGACCAAATCATTGGGGACAAAATATTAGGAATGAAAACGAGAATTAATTCACTTAACAATAGATGTTTAATTTGTGATTTTGAGCCTAAATCTATTAATGCTGCACTTGAGAATCAAGAATGGGTTAGTGCAATGAATGAAGAGATTGAAAAGATTGATAAGAATAAAACATGGACATTAGTACCTAAACCAAGTGACAAAAATGTCATTGGCACCAAATGGAATTTTAGAAACAAACTTAATGAGAATGGAGAAGTCACAAGGAACAAAGCAAGACTAGTATGCAAAGGGTATGCACAAGAAGAAGGTATTGACTATGGATAAACCTTTGAACCTATTGATAGACTAGAAGGAGTAAGAATTCTACTTTCTTATGCCACTTTTAAAGGATTCAAAGTATACCAAATGGATATTAAATCTGCATTTCTAAATGGAATACCAGAAGAGGAGGTATACATTGAACAACCTAAAGGGTTTGTTAATCCTAACAAGAGGAACATGGTTTGTAAAATACACAAAGCCTTGTATGTATTGAAACAAGCACCGAGAGCATGGTATGAAAGACTTCACTCTTATCTCATTCATATTGGATTTGTTAGAAAAAGTGAAAAGAATAATCTATATTTGAAAGGAGATACTGATGATAAGATTTTGATTGCTGAAATATTTTTTGATGATATCATATTTGGAGGTAATGATATGCTATTCAAGTCATTTGATGATGAAATGAGAAAATAATTTGAAATGTCAATGTTTGGAGAGATCAATTTTTTTCTTGGTCTACAGATTCTACAACAGGATGAAGGCATCTACATCACACAATCAAAATACATCAACTAAGTCCTGAAGATATTCAAGATGGAGGACTCCAAACCAGTTGGAACACCTATGGAAACTAGATGCAAATTGACAAAGGAAGACAAGACAACTGAGGTAAATTAGACCTTATACAGATCTATGATTTGTAAACTAATGTGTGTTGTACACACTAGACCTGATATAGCACATGCAGTTGGTATAGTTGCAAGAATATTCTCTGCTAACCCTAAGGAATCACACATGACTATTGTTAAAATAATTTTGAGATATCTGAACAATAAAAAGACTATGGTTTTTGGTACAATAAAGAAGGAAAATTTGAGCTACAAGTTTATATTGATGTTGATTGGGCTGGAAATATAGATGATAGAAAGAGCACTATAGGAGGAGCATTCTTTATGGGTGACAGACTTGTCACATGGATAAGAAAAAAGTAAGTGTGCATATCTCAATCAAATGCTGAAGCATAATATGTAGTTGTTGCTGGAAATTGCTCCAACATTGCATGGATCAAGAAATTATTGAAAGGTATGAATGAGGAAATTATTGACCCAATAATTATCTATTGTGATAATACAAGTTCTATAAACATTTAAAAGAACCCTATGATGCAAGCTAAGACAAAGCACATATCTATTAGGTATCATTACTTGAGGGAACAAGTACAAGAGAAACTGGTAATACTAGAATATGTACAATCCAAAGAACAACTAGCAGACATCTTCACAAGACCATTGCCAAAAGATACATTTGAATAATAGAGGAATAGACTAGGGGTTCATCCCTTATCTACTAGTCATGAAGCTGACTAGGAGGTTGCATCAGGCTACACATTATCAGAAGATTAATCATGTTGATGCAAGCCAAGATATGGACTGCAATGACATATCAGCACACTAAAGGTACTTATCTGAACCACACACCAGAGATATTGTTGGCTACTATAGAGTTTTATATACTTTTTGGAATTGTTTTCAAAGGGGGAGAAATATTCAATGAAAGATCCATCAGCAAGAAGAGACAAGAGATTCTACAAAGATTCTAAAACACAAAGAGAAAGAATATCTAAAGGTTACTATCAATAAAATAACCATCCATCAACAGGAGAGTTGGAGAAGAGATTCTACAATAAAGGGAGAGACATAATTAGAAGAAATAATTTCTACACCTATCCATTAAAGGGAATGAAGAAAGGGAGACCACACAGTAGAATCAAATCTACAGGGAGAGTTGTATGGTAAACATTTTTTTTTAGTGATTAAACATATTAAATCTAAGCTAGAAGAGCTTACCGAGATTTAGATATTTAAATTGGTTATAGAAAAATAAGTTTGGTATGTTATGGCATGTTTTATACTACATATTTAATATTGTGTTTCCATCAATTCCAAAGGGAGAGATTGATGTGTTGAAGACAATTATTCAATTGTGTATTGCCATTGATGTTACACATGTATTTACACTTATATAGTGATGTTACAAAAATGTCTACATTTAGACTGAGAACAGTTGGTGAACAGAATGTGTTATTTAGTATTGAATGAGTTCAGTCAGGCATTGAAGGAAGTTCAATGTTGACCTAGTCACTCAGGCATTTCAGTCTTGGTTGGGCATTTAGTGGCAGCCGACTAACAGTGATTTATATTCTATAATTAATTGTTTATATGAGGCCGACTGAATTGTGATTTATTATTAGAAGTACATTCAAGCTTCCTTGATAGGGCTTACCATATACATGAAAGGTCAAGTTTGGATTGAATTTGTAGAGCAAGGTGATAACAAGAAGAGAAAGAAAAAGTGTGGAATTCTATGATATGAAGAGTGAAGATGAAATCAGACAGGATTCTAATTGAGTACTAATCACTCGGAGATGCAATAGAACATCTGATCAGCAAGGATCCAGTTATAATCAGAATAGAGATCTAAATCAGCAAAGACAGTTGCTTACACATACAGGTCAATTCATTGTTACTTTCTAACAATTGTAGCAGTGATCTAAAATCTCTTAACATAGTAGACTTAACAGTGTTTTTGTAAATCCTCTCACAAGGTAGCATTTCTATGTTGAAGTGTTGAAGACCTCTAACAAGGACACTCCTCATAGGGTGATTAAATCCTTTAACAAGGTCACACCTAACATTTTGTTATTGTAACCTTTGACAAGGTTGGCTCCTAATAGGGTTCACTTTATAAGAGTGAAAAATAGTAACTAGTTACATTGATGGTTTTTCCCATTATGGGTTTCCATGTTAAATCTTGGTGTCACCTATGTATATGTTATTTATTTCATGCTTTATGTTTCCGCACTTAAATCTCTAAAGTATAATTGCATTTCATATTATAAAGATTACTTTGACACGTGAGTTACAAAAGAATATCTTAATTAACCGAGTGACAGTGTTAAAGTGTTTAAGACATCTAAGGGACAAATGATTTATTTTGAAGTAATTGATTCACCCCTCCCCTCTCAGTTACATATCTCATTTCCAAAAATTGGTATCAGAGCTTAAAGTGCTTTCAGAGAAGGTTTCAAGGCCTAAGCTAAAGATCAGAGATGTCTTACAAAAGGGAGGTCCCTAAGCTAAAGAAAGACAATTTCGTAGTATGGTAGGAGCTGATGAAGCTACATCCAGCTACTATTAGTGATGTTGTTCTACAATTTTTGGATAGAAAATATGTGAAACCAACAGGGACTATGACTGTGGAACAGATGATGGAACAGAAGCATCACAACATAATGATGATTGACATAGCTTCTTTACTCAGCTACTCAGAATTTGATGAAGTCAAGGACTTCCCTACAACCTATGATATGTGGAATAAATTATAGGACATTCATGGAGGAGATGCAAATGTAAGAAGAGCCAAAGCATAAAGTCTAAGAGGACAATTTGACCAGATGAAAATGAAAGAAGGAGAAGACATTACAAGATACAGTAACATAATCAAGAAGATTGTGAGTGCCATAAGAGCTTCAAGAGGAATAATTGAAGATACAATGGTGGTCAGCAAGGTACTAAGAACTTTACTTCCTAACTATGCTATTAGAGTTTCAGTTATTCAAGAGATGAGGTGCAATAAAGATATAACTCTGGATACATTAGTGGGAAAGCTTATAACTTTTGAGCTGGAAAAATTTGACAATTACTCTCCTAGCTCTAGCAATCTTGAGTCTACATTCAAAGTGAAACTGAACCTTGGTAAGAAGGATAGATACTCAAGAGGGAAGCGGATTGAAAGTGACAGTGATGATGAATCTGATGATGAAGATCTTGACATCATTGAAGCACTACTTGCAAGAAGATCTACAAAAGGAAAATACAAAGGAAAGATACCATTGATTTGTTTCTCATGCAATGAGGTTGGTCACATTATTTCAAAGCGTCCAAACAAAGAAGACAAAGATGAGAAAAATTTCAACAAATTCAAGGGCAAGAAAGATTTCAAGAACTACAAGAACTATAAGGATAAAGGTAAGAAGTCTTATTATATTGCTAAATATTCTGACAGTGATGAAGAAGAAGAAATGGTTTATATTGCTGTTAAGGATGAGTCAAATGAAGAAGATGAAAAGACAACACTTTTCTCACACATCAATAAAAATGACACATGGATAATTGATAGTGGTTGTTCTCATCACATGACTAGTGATAAGACAAAGTTTGAACAACTTGAACACTATGATGGTGGGAGTGTCAGTTTTGGGAATGATGAACCTTTCCCTATAAGAGGAAAAGGTTGCATTTTTCTAATAGAAGGAATCAAATGTGATAATTCTTATTGGTTGAAGGATTGACGAGAAATCTACTCAGTGTAGCACAACTGAACAACATTGGCTTCAAGGTGGAATTCATGAATGGTAAGGCCAAGCTATTGGATGGTAAAGGGAACCTATTCAGACCTGGTAGAAAAACAAAATTTAATCTATTCTATCTTGATCTCACTGAAGGTTCATGCTTTATTGCACAAGTAGAAGAAATTTGGTTTGATAGAAGTAAACTTCAATGGTGTGCTTGCACAATACCACAAGACATGACTTCTCTTGTCCTATTCTAATTAGGATCCTAATCTTCTCTATAGTACCACTCTATCCTCTAGGCACTGAGCCTAAGACTCTCCCTAACTCTTCTCTAAGAGTTCAACTATTGTGCTTCACCTTGAAATACTTCCACCATAAATTTTGTCTCACCATGCTCCATATTGGTTCCAAGGCTTTCAATGCCAAATCCTCAAAATCATCACCACACATGTTACAAGGGTTTTGTATATTCTTTGAATGTCCAATCCACATCCACTCAATCCAAATTTCATAATTTTTTCACCCCAAAACAATTGAGTTTCAAATTCACACCCAAAATCCCTATTAGGCCTAAAACACCTATTATCCCTATTCAGTGATTTTTTCAAGTTTTTCTCTGAAAAATTGCACATAACCCCCAAACCTAATAAGGGATCTAGATACCCTTTTGGGAGACCTAAATTAATTTTAAGGTCTAAGTTCTGTACATCACTATCCTAGAAAGTAGGGCTTTTAGGCCTATTTTGGCTCTCCACAAGAAACTTACTAATTTCTCTTCAAAACTCTATCCAAATGGATTGGATAAGCTATGAAATCAACACTAGGGACCTATGGGAATGTAATAAAACTGACTCCACTCTTGTTTTAGTTCTCCATCTCATACCCTTGTCTCTACAAATGGTTTTATCCTCACCATATATACCTCTAACCAGAGTGTCCTCGCTCGCCTAGGGCATGGTCTTAAAAATAGATAAACACCTTCCCTAACTTCCTACCTATATATATAGAATGTACAGAGGCTCCTCTATGATATTCATCCAACCTTTGAATATTTCTACTGTTGAATCTCAAGTGGGAGCCATGAAAGAAAAAATAGTCTAAAAGACACCAGCACACTACCTAATTTACAATTATTTTTATACAGCTTGAAGATTAGCTCAGCTCAAAAAAACTAACACACTCAAAAGAAAAGTCTTAGAATACTCCACACTACATGAATCCATAGCTTTATCTCAAGTTTCAATCCATTAGATCACCATGAACAAGCAAAATAGTAGACTGTGCACTGTATTCAGGGAATTCTCTTTTCTTATTCACAAAAACTTCATTACAAAAGCTCTCTCCTCGAGCTTCAAGCCTCAAAGTGTCTTAGATTCCATTCTCCACCATTCTATTCCATTTGAAATCAATTCCCACTCCTACATTTGTGGGGATCCTATGTTGTCGAGTTGCATGCAACATTTGCAATTTCTTGCAAATGTTGCCATGACAACTTTTGGCATCTTTTTGCATTTACTATGCCAACTATAATATAGGACCTCTATGCTATGTATTTCAATGAAATAACCCTATTTAATGACCTTAAAGCATATTTTACATCCTTCATGGGTCTAGGAGACATTTTGAACCCAAATCCCAACTTTAGACCAACTAGGCCTAAACTAACAAAAACAACTAACAATGACTAATTGGTGACCTTAGTACTAACACTAACTCACCTAGTCTACATGACCTACTAAGGCCTCAAATAAAACACACATCTTTGACTTGAATAAGGTCAGATACAAGCCAAAAAATTCTAAGGCTTGAGGATTTCCTAGGTGCTCCTGCACCATCCTCCCCTAAACAAAAGACTTCAATCCATCCTTGGATTGAGTAAGTTGGTGTCAACCCCCAACTTCTTAAACTCACTTTCCTTGATCCATACTATATCTACATCATATTTTCCTTTCCATTTGATCAAGTGTTCTTTATACTACTTCTTCATGATCTTCTTGTAAACTCTAGAATCTAGAATTCTCTCTGCTTGTTTGATTGGTGTAGATGGAAAGTAGAGTTCTTCAACCTCCTGTATAACTTCATTCAGACTCTTAGCAACATCAGGGATAGGGCCTTTATATAGTACCAAGTATGAAACATTGAAGACTGGTGATAAACCCAAATCCTTTGGAAGTTCCACCTTGTAAGCATTGGCTCCATACTTGTCTAGGATGACACATGGACCAATTCTCCTCATCTGAAGTTTGTGGGGTGTTCCTTTTTGAAGTCTTGCTTTATTAAGATGATCCGTCACTAGATCTCCAATCTTAAATTGGACATCCCTTCTTCTCTCATCCACTTTGGTCTTGATCTTCTCTATATTCTCAGTGAGAGTCTTCCTGACTATGTCATGGACTTCTTGCATAGTATATGCAAAATCCTCAGCATATCCACTACCTTTAGCTCCATATTTAAGGTCTCTGAGTTCATGAAAGCCTCTAGGATGGATTCCATATACAATCTCAAAAGGAATTTTCCCTGTGGTCCTATTCACAGTATCATTATAAGCATATTCTTCTTGTGCAATGAGTTGGTCCCATGTCTGACCATACTCCTTTGTCAAACATCGTACAAGATTACCAAGGCTCCTATTTACTACCTCTGTCTAACCATCTGACTGAGGATGGTAGGCAGATCCAAATGATAATTTGGTGCCCAACTTCTTCCAAAGAGTCTTCCAAAAGTGGCTCATAAACTTGGTGTCTCTATCAAACACTATACTCAGTGGTAAACGATGAATCCTAAAAACTTCCTTGAAGAATAAATAAGCTATTTGAATAGCATCATTCATTTTCTTGCATGGCACAAAGTGAGCCATTTTACTAAATCTCTCTACAATCACATAGACACTATCCATTCCTTGTCTAGTCTTGGGTAGACCTACCACAAAATTCATACTTAGGCATTCCCATGGCCTGATTGGAATGGGTAAGGGTTGATATAGGCATGCATTTGTAGATGTTCCTTTGGACTTTTTATAGATAACACATCCCTCAACATATCTCTTCACATCCAAGTTCATCTTGGGCCAAAAATAGAATCTTTGGACTAACTCCTGAGTTTTATTAATCCCAAAATGGCCACTAATTGTACCATTGTGTTTCTCTTGTATGAGATTCATTCTTATTGACCCCCTAGGGACACACAACTAACCCCCTTTAAGAAATATACCAGATTGCAAAGAGTATTCAGAGTATTGACTATGAGAGTGGTTTTTATACTCTTGACATACCTTGTAGATGTTTGCAAAGTCCTCATCTTCTTCATAAATGTCCTTGAAGTTGTCAATTCCCATACTCTGTAGTTGAATCTCCTAAATGGTCAATGCTCTTCTGCTCAAAGCATCTGCAACTTTATTCTACAACCCTTTCTTATTTCTTATGTTGAATGTATATGCTTGTAGGTATTCAACCCACTTCATGTGCTTATGACTCAATTTGTCTTGTGAGTTCAAGAAACTCAATGCTTGGTTGTCAGAATAGACTATAAACTCCTTTGGCAATAGGTAATGCCTCCATTTTCTCAATGACTGGACCAGAGCATACATCTCTAGGTCATAAGAAGAATACTTCTTCTTAGCTTCACTCAAATTCTCCAAATGGAAAGCCACTAGTCTTCCCTCATGGCTTAAGACTGCTCCAATTGCCACATTGTTGGCATCACACTCCACTGTGAACAATTTTTCAAAGCTTGGCAACACTAAAATTGCTTGGGTTGCTATCTTCTTTTTCAGTAGTTCAAAGCCATTATTAGCTTGCTCATTCCAAACAAACTTGGTCTTCATGCTTCCCTTAATTGTATCTAACATAGGAGAACATGTTGCACTAAAATTTTTAATAAACTTTCTATAGTATTGTGCGAGACCATGAAAGATCCTTACCTTAGTGCTTGTCCTTGGAGTAGGCAAGTTTATGATGGCCTCAACTTTTCTTGGATCCATTTTTAAGTTACCTTGTGATAGTAAAAAACCAAGATACACCAGCTTTGTCTTGATGAACTCACTTTTCTAAGTTGATCATCAACTTCTCCTCCTGCAGCTTCTTAAAAACCAATTCCAAGTGCTTGAGGTGATCTTCCCTTGTCTTACTATAAATGAGTATTTCATTTAAGTAGACCATGATAAACTTCCCATTGTACTCTTTAAGTACTTCATTCATCAACCTTATGAATTTTGATGGGGCATTTGACAACCCAAATGAAATGATAGGCCATTCATATAGTCCTTCTATGGTTTTGAAGGTTGTCTTCCACTCATCCCCTTAATTCACCCTTATTTGGTGGTATCCACTTTTTAAGTCTATCTTTGTAAAGTATCTAGCCCCTCCTAGACAGTTCATTAGGTCTTTGATCCTAGGGATAGGGAACCTATACCTAATGGTAATCCTATTGATTTCTCTGGAGTCTATACATAACCTCCAAGTTCCCCCTTTCTTAGGTGCTAAGACTGTGGGTATGGCACAAGGGCTAATGCTCTTTCTTATAAGACCTTGTTCTAAAATTTCTTGAACTTGTCTAGCTATTTCTTCATTCTATTGGGGAGTCATTTTATAGGCTACCTTATTGGGTAGGGTAGCTCTAGGTATTAGGTCTATTTGGTGGCTTACTAACCTCTTAGGTGGTAATGTGCCTGGTTGTCCATCACTCACTATCCCTTGATACTTTACTAGCATCTCTTAAACTTCCTTGGGTAGCTCTATCTTCTTTGATTTGTCTGCAAATTCCTTTGGCTTCAACACCAATGCAAAGCCAACTCATTCTCCTTCATCTAGAGTCTTTAAGAACTCCTTTTCACCCACCATGAGAACATTGAGTCCAGTAGACTTCACTTCTGCATCCTCCAATAGTGACTGGATCTTGTATGTCACATTATCTTTCTTGAAAGTGTAGGAGTTTTTCACTCCATTGTGCACAGCCATCTGGTCAAATTTCCATGGTATACCTAGGAGCAAGTTAAATGCATCCATAGGTAAGACATCACATAAAACTTTATCTTTATATCTCCCAATGGAGAATTCCACCCAAGCTTGTTCATTAACTAGGACATGTTGACCTTTATTAAG
The DNA here is from genome assembly GCA_018584345.1 of Thuja plicata. NCBI lineage: Eukaryota > Viridiplantae > Streptophyta > Pinopsida > Cupressales > Cupressaceae > Thuja > Thuja plicata. The sequence continues at coordinate 1,040,013 of MU227387.1, read as the reverse complement.
CCATGTGACCTTATAAGGATTGGTGTGGGGTATCCTTGTCATGTTTAGCTTACTGACTGCCTCCTCTGACACTATGTTGTTAGTTGATCCCGATTCTATGATTACTCTACACACCTTTCCCATCATCTTACACTTTACTCTAAACAATGCTCTCCTCTGATTGCTTTCTTCCTTCACTGGTTCTTTTATGAGAGTTCTCATCATAAGGTTTTCTCCCTCCTCTAATTCCAATGGTACTTCAGGGTTTTTTTTCCCACTTGTCTCTTCATGAACATAGTTCACTCTTTTGTCTCCTCCTTGAGAGGTACTTCCCTTCTCTGGACACCTATAAGCTGGATGTCCTAATTGATTACAGTGGTAACACTTCATGTTGGAAAAATAGTTGCCTCTTCCTTGGCCACTGCCTCTTCCTTTGTTGGTTGAGTTCGTTCCCCTACTTGAACTCCCTCTATTGAAGTTTCCTTCATTTTGTTCAGTGAGCTTAGTCTCTGATTTTCCTTTAGATTTAGAGCTTCTTCCTCCATAACCACTTCTTTGTCCTCTGGTATCTCTTCCTCTACCTCTTCCTCTTGAAGTATTGGAGTCTTGTTTCTTCTTCAACTTATCCTCCACCTTGATAGCAATTTGGTGGCACTTCTGGTCAAAATACTCATCTCATTTTGAATGTTCCATTTGAGGCCATTAAGATACCTTGCTACTTTCACTTTGTCATCTTCTGCTATCATTGACCTCATACAAAGTCTTTGAAACTCTTCAATGTATGAGTTTACATCTAGGTCTTTCTGCCTTAGACCTTGTCTTCTCTTATGGAGTTGTATTTCATAATCCTTAGGGATGTAAGCATCTCTTATCCTTGCTTCCATAGATTTCCATCAAGAAATGGGTCTTTTCCCTTCCTTTTCTCTTTCATCTTGGATGAAATTCCACCAAGTGAGAGAAGATCCTCTCAATCTTGCTTTAGAAACCTTCATTTTTTGAGCCTCTATGATTCCATCACACTCAAAATGGTTCTCTAGTCCTTCTATCCTATCAAAGACTACCTTTGGTTCCATTTTGCCACTGAAAATGGGAACTCCATCCAATGCTTTACCACTCATAGCCTTTAGGGATTTCAGAAATGGTTCCTCTTGAAGGAAAGGATTGGCTTCAAGGAATTCATCTTCAAGGGAAACCTCTTTTCCTTTCCCTTCCATTCTATCCTTCACTTCATCTACCTTTACATCAACTTCATCCACTTTTTGCTCCAATTGAGCAAGCCTATCTCGGAGTAGTTTTTTCTCCTCCTCTTGTTCATCTACCTTCTTTGCTAATTCAGAATTATTCACCATTTTTGAGTCTCTAATGGATTCCTTTGGTTGTAACATTAACCAGAAGCCTGATTAAAGAGGCTCTGATACCAATCTGATAGAAGTAAACTTCAATGGTGTGCTTGCACAATACCACAAGACAGGACTTCTCTTGTCCTAGTCCAATTAGGATCCTAATATTCTCTATAGGACCACTCTATCTTCTATGAACTAAGCCTAAGACTCTCCCTAACTCTTCTCTAAGAGTTCAACTATTGTGCTTCACCTTGAAGGACTTCCACCATCAATTTTGTATCACCATGCTCCACATTGGTTCCAAGGATTTCAATGCCAAATCCTTGAAATCATCACCACACATGTTACAAGGGTCTTGAATATGCTCTGAATTTTCAATCCACATCCACTCAATCCAAAGTTCATAGGTTTTTCACCCCAAGACAATCGAGTTTCAAATTCACACCCAAAATCCCTATTAGGCCTAAAACACCTATTATCCCTATTCAGTGAGTTTTTCAAGTTTTTCTCTAAAAACTTGCACACAACCCCAAAAACTAATCAAGGATATATATAACCTTTTGGGAGACCTAAAGTATTTTTAAGGTATAAGTTCCCCAAGTTGTTCGTACATCAATGTCCTAGAAAGTAGGGCTTTTAGGCCTATTTTGGCTCTCCACAAGCAACTTACTGATTTCTCTTCAAAACTCTATCCAAATGGATTGGCTAAGCTATGAAATAAAAACTAGGGACCTATGGGACTCTAAAAACACTGACTCCACTCTTGGTTTAGTTCTCCATCTCATACCCTTTTCTCTGCAAATGGTTTTATCCTCACCATACCTCTAACCGGACTGTCCTAGCTCGCCTAGGGCATGGTCTTAAAAATAGATAAACACCTTCCCTAACTTCCTACCTATATATATATATATATAGATTTTATAGAGGCTCCCCTACAAGATTCATCCAACCTTTGAATATTTCTATGGTTGAATCTCAAGTGGGAGGCATGAAAGCAAAAACAGTCTAAAAGACACTAGCACACTACCTAATTTACAATTATTTTCCTAAAGCTTGAAGATTAACTCAACAGAACTAAAACACTAAAAATAAAAGTCTTATAACACTCCACACTACATGAATCCACAACTAGATCTCAATTTTCAATCCATTAGATCACCATGACCAAGAAAAATAGTAGACTGTGCACTGTATTTAGGGAATTCTCTTTTCTTGTTCACCAAAACTTCATTACAAAAGCTCTCTCCCAGGGATTCAAGCCTTAGAGTGTCTTAGATGCCATTCTTCACCATTATAGGCCATTTGAAATCAATTCCTGCTCCTACATTTTTTGGGATCCTATGTTGTCGAGTTGCATGCAACATGTGCAATTTCTTGCAAATGTTGTCATGACAACTTTTGGCATCTTTTTGCATCTACTATGCCAACTAGAATATAGGGCCTCTATGCTATGTAGTTCAATTAAATTACCATATTTAATGACCTCAAAGCATCTTTTACATCCTTCATGGGTCTAGGACACATTTTGAAACCAAATCCCAACTTTAGACAAACTAGGCCTAAACTAACAAAAACAACTAACAATGACTAATTGGTGACCTTAGTACTAACACTAACTCACCTAGTCCACATGACCTACTAAGGCCTCAAAGAAAAAACACATCTCTGACTTGGCTAAGGTCAGACATAATCCAAAAAATTCTAAGGCTTGAGGATTTCCTAGGTGCTCCTGCACCATGGTTATGGCATGAAAGGTTGTGTCATGTAAACTTTGATAATCTGGTAAACATAAGCAAGAACAAGAGAGTCAGAGGTATTCCTATTTTAAAGAAACTCAAGTTAGCAATATGAAAACAATTTCAGATCGAAAAGATGAGAAAAACTAGTTTCAAAAGAGAGAATTACAATACTGATGAAGTCTTGGAATTGGTACATACTGATCTATTTGGACCAATTGGAACAACAAGCTATACTAGAGAAAAATATTTTATTCTATTTGTTGATGACCATTCCAGAATGATGATTGTCATGTTTCTCAGAGAAAAATCAGAAGATTTTCATAAATTCAAGTGGTATCTTGCAAGAGTAGAAAAGGAAACAGGAAATAAACTAAAATGCCTAAGATCTGACAGAGGAGGAGAATTCATTTCTAATGAGTTCATTGAATTTTATAATGAGAGAGGTATCAAAAGACAGGTATCTGCCCCTAGTACACCACAACAAAATGGAATAGTAGAGAGAAGAAACACATCCATCATGGATTATGCCAGAACTCTAAGGATTTAAAATAATGTTGCTACCAAATACTGGAAGGAGGCCATCAGCACTACAGTGTTCACCCTGAACCAAGTTCAACTAAAGAAAGGTAGTAATAGGACACCTTTGAATTATGGTATGGCTATAAACCTAATGTTAATTATTTAAAAGTATTTGGAAGTAGATGCTACATCTTGAAGGAAGGTAGAAATGGAAAACTAGATGCAAAAATTGATGAAGGAATATTCCTAGGTTACTCATGTAAAAGCAAAGCATACAAATGTCTAAATCTTACTACTCATAAATTCATAGAAAGTGTACATGTCAAGATTGATGAGTTTGCAGAAAGATGTGAAGAGAAGAGCAGTAAAGAGCTTGAAGACTATAGGAAATTTTTATATTATGAACCTGATAATATACCTATGACTCGAAAAATGGTGATGGGACAGCAGAACTATCAACCACTAAATATACTAGCACAAACTATGCAACCTAAGCTACTGGTAGAAGAGAACGAGTCATAGATAGTGGAAACTAATTCATAAGCAAAGGGAACCGAGTCACAGATGGAGGAACCTGAGTCATAGATGGAGGAACCTAAGTCACAGACAAAGGGATCCGAGTCACAGATGGTGGAACTCAAGCATCAAACAGATGAACAGAAAAGAATGTTTGAGAATGAAAGACCTAGTGGATCAAGTCCAGAACCTAGAACAAAAGATCTAGTACTTTCAAGATATGTTAAAAGGCATCATGCACCTGAGAAGATAATTGGAAATCAAATAGAAGGTGTAATGACAAGGAAGAAACTCAAAGGTACATGCTTACTAAGTGAATTTAAACCTAGAACTATTAAAGATGCATTGAATGATGAAAGTTGGATAGAAGCAATGAATGAAGAAATTGAGCAGATTGAGAAGAACAAGAATTGGACTCTTGTACCTATGCCAAAGGACAAGAATGTGATTGGAACCAAGTGGGTTTTTAGAAAGAAGATGAATGAAAATGGTAAAGTTTATAGAAACAAGACCAGACTAGTTTGTAAAGGATATGCTCAAGAAGAGGGTATTTACTATGGAGAAACGTTTTCTCCTATTGTTAGACTTGAAGGATTTAGAACTCTTCTGGCATATGTTGAACATAAAGGATACAAATTATATCAAATGGATGTGAAATATGCATTTCTGAATGGAATCCTAGAAGAAGAAGTCTACATTGAACAACCTGAAGGATTTATTGATCCTAGCAGAAGGGATATGGTTTGCAAGATGCACAAAGAATTGTATGGACTAAAGCAAGCACCTAGAGCCTGGTATGAAAGAATGCATAGCTTTCTAATAAGCATTGGATTTCAGAGAACCTATGATAATAGTAGCTTGTACATCAAATAATGACCATAGAACAAAATACTGTTCGTAGGGATATTTGTTGATGACATATTATTCACTGGTTATGGTGACCTATGCAAAGCATTTTCTGTAGCTATGAGTAAATAATTTTAGATGTCTATGTTTGGTGAGATCAAATTATTTGTTGGATTACAAGTACATAAAATGAAGGATGGTATCTACATTAATCAATCAAAATATATCAAGGAGATACTTAAGAATTTTGGTATGGAAGATTCCAAACCTATTGGAACACCCATGTGTACCAGACAGAAATTGTCTAAAGATAATGATTCAAAGGAGGTAGATCAGACCAACTACCGATCCATGATTGGAAAATTGCAATATGTTGTTCATACCCAACCTGATATTACATTGGAAGTTGGTATTTCTACAAGATTTTCAGCTAATCCCAAAGATAATCACCTAATGACAATCAAAAGAATTCTGAGATATTTGAAGGGTGCCGAAGACTATGGTTTATGGTATAAGAAAGGTGGAAACTTTGATTTAAAGGCATTCACTGATACTGATTGGGATGGAAGTATAGATGACAAGAAAAGAACCAGTGGTGGAGCTTTCTTTCTTGGAAAGAGGTTAGTATCATGGACTAGCAAGAAAGAAAATTGTATCTCTTAGTCTACAGCAGAGGCAAAATATGTTGCTGCAGCAGTGAACTATTCAAACATCATATGGATCAAGCAGTTGTTATCAAGAAGAAAGAAAGAAGTAAAAGACCTAGTTATTATCTACTGTGACACCACTAGTACCATTAACATTTCAAATAATCCTGTGATGCACACCAAAACCAAGTATATAGTAATAAAGTACCATTTTTTGAGGGAATTGGTATAGAATAAAGAAGTAAGGTTGGAATATGTGAATACCAAAGAACAAGTTGTAGATATACTCACCAAACCTTTACCTAAGGATGCATTCTTGTATCTTAGAGGAAATCTAGGGGTGCTTCCCCTAACTGAAGCTCACTAAAATATAGTTTAGTGATGCATCAACCCGAGTGACAGTGAAGATCTATCAGTTGATGCAGGTACATCAAAGCACATTGCAGATGAATTTGTACATTTAGGTACATTACAATTACAAAGTGAAATAGTACTAACTATTGATATTTGTGGAGATTGTGTCTTTGGCATCTGTTGTCAAAGAGGGAGAGTTTTCTATAATACAGTAAGAGGGATATTTTGATGTCAGAGAGATTTTTTGGATGAGAATCAGAATGAAGCTAAAGATATTAATTAAATTTTTTGTTGCTCTACAATTTTTTTTGTATTATGACATGTTGTGATGCCATCAATGCCAAAGAGGGAGATTGTTGAAGACAATTATTCAATTGTGTATTTTCATTGATGTTACACATGTATTTACACTTATATAGTGATGTTACACATGTATTTACACTTATATAGTGATGTTACACAAATGTCTACATTCAGACCGAGCATAGTTGGTGAACAAAATGAGTTATTTAGTATTAACCGAGTTTAGTCAGGCATTGAAGGAAGTTCAATGTTGACGGAGTCACTCAGGCATTTCAGTCTTGTTCGGGCATTCAGTGGCAGCTAACTAATAGTGATTTATATTATATAATTAATTGGTTATATGAGGCCAAATGAATTGTGATATATTATTAGAAGTATATTCAAGCCAACTTGATAGGGCTTACCATATAAATGAAAGGTCAAGCTTGGATTGAATTTGTAGAGAAAGGTGATAACAAGAAGAGAAAGCAGAAGTGTGGAATTCTGTGATATGAAGAGTGAAGGTGAAATCAAATAAGATTATAATTGATTATTGATCACTCAGAGTTGCAATAGAACATCTGATACGCAAGGATCTAGTTATATTTTTTATGCCTTGCATCCCCGTCCCTACATTTTTTGTGCAAAATGTTGGGTCCCCCTTTTTATTTTCTGCTTTTGGATCTTGCCTTGTCTTTTGCCTTTGTTTCTTTATTTTCCTTCTCCAGGTTTTCTATCTCACAGCATTTGTTTTTCTTTTGTTTTTGTCCCTCGTGTCTCCATGACCTGATCCCAGAGTTGGTCATTTATTTTCCAGGAGCCGGACCCTAGACTCCGGGATTCTCTGCCACGATGTCTTCTTTTCGTAAGAATGTATGGTCGCACAGAATCCCTGGGCCCTAAGTTTGGAGGTCTGCCTATTCTAGAGTAAGTGGAAGGAAAGGTAACTTTCTTTTCACCTCAGGTATCAATAGGAATCACCTGTCATTTTCACAGTTATCATGATTAAAACACTTAAGTGATTTCAGAGCGATTCAAAGGCAATTTGAGTGTGAGAATTGAGTGCATGCTTCTCTGAGATTAGTGAGTAACGATGGGGTGATCTTCTGTAGCTATGCATGACGTTTGGAGGTGGAATTAGTTACAGAGCATCCAAAGTGCCTTTCCTTCCTTGCCCTTTTTTGGAGTCCAGGTTGGTGTTCCTGGTTCTTCTTCCATTTTTCTACTTTTTCTTTATTTGTTATATCATTTGCATTTTTGCTTTGTTCGTTTCTTTTTCGCTCTATGTCCCTATCATCTGGTTTGCCACCCTTTGGTGGGTTGGCACTACTAGAGGGTTGTTTTCCCTCTATGTGGTGTAAATTATTGTATATTTTGTACATTTTCAGTGTCATTTTGTTAGGATAGCTGCTCTGTGTCTGTTGTTAATATGTATTTTAGTGTATTTAATGTATATCCTTTAATTTTCATGTATATACCTTTTAGCCCTACTATACTTAGATGTATATTTTGTGTATATTCATCCCATCTCATGTTTTGCTTCATCTATTTTCTGTTCAAGTTTACGAGCTCATTCTGAGTAGAATACCACCTGGTTGGAACTCAGCTCTCGACTGGTTTCAACCAGGTAGTTTTCTCTCTCCTCCATCAGTCAACCTTAATGCCTCACTTATATCCCATGTATGCATTCAAGGTTGTCCAAGTGGCCTCTTCTTTTTGTGTGTTCAGACATTTGGTGTCACCATCACCATAGCTCCCCATTTATTGCATAGCTACGTGATGTCCACGTGGGCCTGACGGCTCACTTTTCACTCACATCTTCCAACAGTTAGTTTTTTGGACCCTGAGTCTTTTGTCTTCACCAACCCCACATCTTACTTCCATTAAGTATGCTGAAACCCCTAGGTCCAAATAGGGGTTAATTTTCTAAGTTGCATTATATATACACTTTTCAGGATCTTGAACCTAAACTAACTTTTCAAGAAAAGGACGTGCCTCGGTGGTAAGATTTCCGGATCCTGAAATATTTTTATCTATGAATTCTAATAGTCACCTTGCCTTGCAAGTTTTCAGAACACTATACCTTCATCATGTCTGAGGCTTCTGCATCTTCACCACCCAAAAGTCCAGAACTTCCCTCCACGGCAGTCACTAGGGTAGCCATCAGATCCAAAATTGAGAGGACCTTAGAAACATTGCCTCTCAGCATGAAGTACCTAAGGGACAATATCATTATGGGATCAAAGATTGAGTCCCAAGTTCAATTAATTACTGACACCAGCATCAGAATGTGCACTGAGATGCTAGCCTTGGTCAAGATAATGTTCATTCAGCTACAGTCCAGGGATCCGCTAGCAATTAGCGTCGGGGATTCCAGGATTTTGAAGGCCGCCTATTTCCCATGCTCAGTGTAGGCCCCAGATCTTATTCTTACTCTTGAAGCACATTACAACTCCTCCATCTAGTTTTTCATGCTCGCAGCTCCAGTCCCGACCGGATATCCCACCCCCATGGTGTCTCTCGATGCCGCTACTTTTTGGGTAGGTTTGGGGATTCCTCAGTTTGATATCCCAACTGTCGTTACCAGATCTGATGCCTTAGCACAATTTTAGCAATTGGAGGTCACAATCTGGCAATACATGAACAACCATTAGCTCAAGACTCTGAAGAGGGACCCCAAGAAAATGAAATTGGAGATCCCCTAGTCTGAGTTTAAAGAAAGTATCCAGATGGGGATGATAGCACTATGCCAGATCTTTGGGCAACCCCATGCCTAAGAGTTCTCAGGGTGGATGTACTAATTTTTGCTTGGAATCACCACCAGTAGGGAATACTTTGATTGGGCTACCATTATTTCCAACCATGTAGATTCTTAGTTCCTTCAGGTGGTCCAGAAGCACAAATTCTACATGACCTCTTATGTTCTTTGGGCCTTAGTGCAACAATGACCCGTCACCAATGGGTTGCTCACATTAGGTATCTATCGGGTGATCAATGCCTTCATCTACTACAACCTGCTTATGCCTACCTGGGATGTAAGGTACCACCTCTCCAAGGAGGCAATGGATCTATTCAAAAGTTATGGCCATTACTACATCTAGTTCCAGCAACATACTTACATAAGGGTAACTGGCTTCTCCGGGAAGCCTTACTTGTTGCCCAAACATTGTGGAAACAAGATAATTCTATTAGAATATTGCAGACAAATGCTAGAGTTGCACACCTTATATTCTCTAAAGAAGGTGACCAATATTCCATTCACAATCACTTGTGGGAATTACTCATGCAGTCTGGCCACAGCCAAGGAGGCAAACAGCGAGCTCAAGAGCCTAAACTTGGAAGAATTTTATCTAGCGCGGAAAAACTTTGATCCGCTTGGAAAAATTGCATTGGCACTTCCCCAGGCATCGGAGCCCCACCAATATCACATGGAGGACTTCTGGGAAGATTTCCAGGATGATGTCAAAGTTCAAAGCCGGCATTACATCTGGATGACTATGGGGATTATGGAAAGGTTGAAGCTCTAGAAATTTCCAGATGACTTCTCAAACGTTGGACCCACAATAGACCCCCAGTACAAGGAAAAGGGGATTGACAAGCTGGCCCTCCCACTGGTTGACTAGAATGCCCAGGAGGGGCCTACCATTGAGGAAATCACTCACAACATGGTCGAGCACAGCCATGAATACTTTAAGAGAGTATTCCCCATGAGTACCCGTAGGGCTGGCCCAACGGTACAAAAGCTGACTCCCAGGGCTGGAACCTCTTCACAGGGAGGGCATAAAGGAAAAGGAATAATGGGAACTCCAACCCTACAATAGACCCCCATAAAAGAACAACTAAAATAGTTGATAGCGGCCTCCCAGCAGATGAGGGAGAAATTAATCACGTGGTTGGCCACTCTAATGCTCATGACCGGACCTGTCTGTCCTCCCTCTTCCCCTTCACTAGCAACATTAATGGTCAGGGTGACTAGAATAGATCCAAAAGAGGAGCGGGCAGCCCTAAGGGATGTGGGGCCTCCTTTAGTTACCAAGCGAAAGAAAAGGCTTAATCCAAAGCCAAAGACAGAATTGAAGCTTGGGATATTGCAAATCCCACAAGTAGAAATCCTTTCTTCCAACTCCCCAAAGCCAAAAAAATAACCAGAGCATGCCCACATCCCTGCAAATCCTCCCCCTCAAGAATAATTTGATGATGTATTCAGAACTGACAAGTTTGGGAATTTGTAGGGAGACATCGTACATCTAGAGGTAGAAATCCCAGAGCAGGAGGAAGCTCCAGAATAGGAACCTGCATGGGAGTAGGAGATACAAATAGAAGAAGATATGGGAGCGGAACAAGAGATTGCTTCCAAAGTCCTGGGAATAAAGAATGTGGGATTTTTAGGCCAACAAAAGCAAAGTGAACAAATGGCATCAGTTTGGGAAACCAGACCTACGGGAAAAACCGTGACCCCAACCGCCATGTTCCAAATGCCACTCCCAAAGGTAACATTTGGGGAGGTAATCACTGCAGCCCAAACATTGAATCTTGTCCCATTTCCTTCCCCACTACCAAAGGATGTACCGATGGAAGAAGACACCCCAGCAACAGAGGCTGAGGAAGAAAAATGACAGGAAGAAGAAGAAAACCCCAGGGTAACCAATGAGGACCCAAATATTTTTGAAGATATAGATGATGAACCAAAGGAAATAGGTATCACTAGAGAAAATATCACTAGTGAGTTAGAAGACACAGGGAAGGAGTCAGAGGAGGCTCATACTATTGAAGGGGCACAGCAGGATATTGGGGAAAAGTTACAGGAGAAAATTTTGGCTGCAAAGCAACCCCTACCGCCACATTGGTTGGTGAAATCTCAAAATAGAAAGGCCCCATCAACACCTAGAGCCCATATTTCTTTGTCCAAGATGATGGCTCAAGTGCAGAACCTGCCTAAGGTTAAGAAAGCCTGGATGGTTCACACTCTTCAAACCGAGCTGGGTGGAGAAACAGTCATAGTAATCACGACCCCTTCCCCAAATGCAGATGAGGCAATGGATGAGGCTGGAGATTATAATGTCACAGAGGTGTCATTGGGGAAGAGAGGAAAATAGGGCAAATTGAACCTGTTGAAAGAAGCATCCAAGGCAGTGGAGGCTCGCTACGAAAAATAAGCTCAAAATTTCAAGGCAAAAAAAGAGAAAAATGAAAACCTAGTGGGATTACTGACTGAGCTAGCCCGGCCCATTAGCATTATTCCTATGGGGGCCTCTACATTAGATGTACCACTTTCACAGAGTGATATAGACTCATTACAGGCGATGAAGAAAAAGGCCCAAGCAGTTGATGAATGGGTCACCTTGCAATTGGGAAATGTCTAGCGTTTCCTGGTGTCCACACTCCCGGACCTATATGCAGCCCGCCACGTATTACATCAGGCTGAAACCACCATCAACATATGGGAGGGAGACATTGAGAATTATAAGGCATGGAAGGTTGAGTTAGAAGAACTCATCGGCCTCAAAGAGGAGATTGGTTTTGAGTCCAGAATTTTAGGAGAAGAGTCATTTGATTTTGTGAGGACCCAGCACTCCAGACTTGACCTCACATTGGGGGTACTCAAGAAACTGGTGGGGACTCTATGTGATAAGGTCAATGTAGTACAATATTCTTTCAATTTATACAAGTCTTTTGTTTCAAAGGTCTCCAGAGCTGATCCGTTTAGCACCGACACATGCATGCAGAGGAATATGTTTTGGGGAAGTTTGATGAATTAATGGAATCAAGGCATCAATCCATGGAGGGGATAGACAGAGCTAAAATAACATGAATAACTCACATGATACTCAATGGTCACAATGCGACAAAGATGGCCAATGAATTTAAGGGAAATGTTTCAGACCTGGGAGAACAGACTGAGGTGGCCAAGTACCGGCGGGGTGGCCTTAAAGACATCGATGAAGATGGAATTTCCTATCTCCTCCAGACCTTCAATGAGAGTAAGCAATAGTAGAGATTCTCTAGGAGCTGGAGAAAACCTTCAAGGAAAATGTTGTATTCTTTATTCCTTCAGAACGCAAGTTTTTGGATCCCGGAATCCCAGATACCGCATTTTTGTATTCTTTAAAGTGACCCATGTCCCGGTCCCCAAGGCCAATTGGTCACTTTCAAAGTAGTTAATAAAGGCTGTCAAAAGGTGGATAGCTACATCAAGGCACGTCAGATCGATGAGAGGTTTTCTGACAGGTGGTCTTCCCAAGGTGCCGCTTCAATGTTACACCTGGTGCATCAGAGACAAGGCACCACTTTTCCCATTTATGAGGCATGTAGCCTCGATCCTTGGGGGATCAAATTTCTTCTTTCTCCTTCTTGGCTCCCTTCTCGAGGCCAATTCTTCCACTACACCTTTCTTGTCTTATTCTTCTAACATGACATGCCTCTTCTGTCTCTAGGTCTTTTGTAGAGTGGCGCAGGTAGTACCGGCCACCGGATAATGTATTTTATTGTAAAATGTAACATAAGTTAGGGTTAGGGTTAGATCGAAGAATGTGTATAAATAATAAGTTTGACCTCATTCCAAGGGTCAGCAAAATTGATGATTTTGCAGTCCATAATTAATAGCAATCTAGTTTTCTCAGTTCTTAGTTGCAGAGCTTTATGCTCCATAGTTTCTAAGATTTTTAGTAGTTAGATGCTCCCCTAGAGCCACCATTGTACCATGCACCAGTGCTTGCTGGAAGAAATGTTAATGAAGAAGGAAGAGTTCTCTTAATGATGTTGCTGGCATTCTATCTTCTTGGTTAACGGTATTTTATGCTTGGTGTTCTTCATGTCCTTTGCTCTAATACTTAAAGTAGATTAATGACCTCCTTTCCTTTGCTACTGATAAAATATGAACTGATGGTTGTATATGTCTTCAGTATTTAGTGTAGTGTGTTAGAGCATTGTTGATATTTTGAATGTTTAGCATAACTATAGGTAGATGAAATATTTCTAGCCCTACAGTATCTTTTCCAGTTTATTTGTTAAGTGAATGCGCGCTTGCAGGGAAACCCACTTGTTTGAATCCCCAGAGAGAATGATTTGAAGATAACCAGCTATCCCCCTCAAAAAATAGTCACATCTCCCAACTGAGCCCTGCATCGTCGAGACCCAACTCTCACATGCTTGGAGGCCCAAGGAATCTCACTTCCCTGGACAACCTTTACAGGCGAAGTTGGTCGATACCCCGGTACCCGGTGACAACTTACCTCTGTTGGCAGAGTCGGTCACAAGAGTCCCATCAACAATAATTAGAATAGAGATCTGAATCAGAAAAGATAGTTTCTTACACATACAGGTCAATTCATTGTTACTTTTTAACAATTATAGCAGTGATCTAAAATCTCTTAATAGAGTAGACTTAACAGTCTTTTTGTAAATCCTCTCACAAGGTAGCATTTCTATGTTGAAGTAATGGAGACCTCTAACAAGGCCACTCCTCATAGGGTGATTAAATCCTTTAACAAGGTCACACCTAACAGTGTGTTATTATAACCTTTAATAGGGTTGGCTCCTAATAGGTCTCACTTCAGAAGAGTGAAAAATAGTAACTAGTTACATTGGTGGTTTTTCCCATATTGGGTTTCCACGTTAAATCTTGGTGTCACTTGTGTATATGTTATTTGTTTCATGCTTTATTTTCTCCACTTAAATCTCTAAAGTATAATTGCATTGCATATTATAAAGATTAATTTGACACCCAAGTTACAGAAGAATATCTTAATTAACTGAGTGACAATGTTAAACTATTTTAGACATCTAAGGGACAAAGGATTTGTTTTGAAGTAACTGATTCACTCCTCCCCTCTCAATTACTTATCTCATTTCCAACATGATGAACTATAACAGATTGAATGCTTGAAGATGATAAGTTGATGATCATCGAACTATGAAAGTGAAAGCAAGACATTAAATCAGTTAATGTATTGTATTGTCATTGATGTCAACTTGATATGGTTTGATTGTTCATACACATATTGTAATAACCTTGAAGATCTGAAGAGACAAAGTTTATGTGGTCATTAAAACATAAAAGGTCTATATACACCGAGTGACAGTGAACATCGAGCAGTTCACAGTGTATACCGAGCATAGTAGTAACTGAGCAAGTGTTACCGAGCAAGTTTGACCGATCATAACTGGAGTTAATGATCGAGCATAACTAAAGTTGATGACCAAGCATAACTAGAGTTAAAGAATGACAAAATTTCTTAGCTGGTAGAGCTACAATTTAGGGATTGACTGATTGATTGTTTTATTATCAACGATCAATTAAACTAAAGTAAGGAAGGAGATTAAAAGTGTGTTTTATTCATAGTTATCAAGGAGAGATTTATGGAATAAAAATAAAGGAGAGATTTACAGGATAAATAAAATCATGATGATTTTAACGAATCAAGGAGAGATCTACAACAAAAAAAAGGAGATTGATCGGCTAATCATGTCTATTTAAAGAGACAAGGAATTCATTATCAAAGAGAGGAATGTTGAGTATATTTTGTGAGAAGATAGAACTCTTCATGTAGATCTGATCATACATGTTAAAGAATAGAGCCAAGGAATTCTGTAGACACCGAACAATAGAGGACAAAGAATTCACCGAGCAGAATAAAGAAAGAAGGAAAAGGAACTGAAGTATATATTAATCAGAGAGGTATTATTGGACTAACAATAGATCTGAATATTTTCAAATCAAAGTTGTATTTTGAATAGATCATTTATTGTATCATTTTTACCATTGATTCAAAAAATCTCTTAACCGAGTGGGATTTAACAATCCTTATTGTATTGAGATACTCAAGAGTATCAAAAGGTTTTCTTGTTGATAGCATAGTGAGTGCTAGGTCAAAAGAAAAACTATTGGTTTTAAATCGTCTAACAAGGTCGCACTTAACAGTGTGTATTGTAACCTTTAACATGGTTGGCTCTTCACTGATCTCACTTCAAAAGAGTGAAAATATGTTGGGTTACCGGTCCTAGTTGGTTTTCCCATATTGGGTTTCCACATTAAAATATATGTGTCAAATGTGTATATGTTTCATTGCATTGATATTTTGTTTTACACATTATTGAAACTGGATTGGTCCGTTAACACTAAGTTTATTTGTTGTTACTCGGTAAAGTCCAGACAAGATAAACAGTATATCTTACCGAGCAGTTTATATTTGTTAAGATTAGTTATGGCATACTTCTTGTTGAAATTGGGACTGTAATATAACTGAAGCTATTATATTTGAGAGATAAAGTTTTTGGTTGGATCTTTTGGACTAATTGTTAAGGCCGTTGATTCACCACCCCCCCCTAGCCCTCTCAGTTATTCTAACATTGTATGCATCCAACTTATATTATGTTCCAAATTTGACACCTCTATAAATCACCAAAACACCTCTCACCATTTTGTATCTTGCATCAAAAAATGGCTACCTACTTATTTGAATCTATTATTTTTCTCATAGATAACAAATTTATTTTAAGCTAGGGAGATGTAGAACACCATTAATTGTTATTCTACCATTAGGAAATTTGATTCTAACTTTAGTATACCAATAATATTTAAATGAGAATAATAACCCAAGTAAACCTTACCTCCATTAAATTATTAACATTCAAAAAACCAATCTCCATTAGAGGTTATATGAAAAGATGCACCTGAGTCAATTAACCATGCATCATCACATGCATGAGTGATCAAAGATGCAACAACACATGATCATATTCCTTCTTTGAATCCAAATAAGAATCAAAATTCTTACTTTTCTTCTTCTTTTCTTCTTTGCATTCCTTATGGATGTGTCCAAGCTTTTTATGAGTCCAGCAAATAGTTTTGGACTTTTCGAGTTATTTGGATCTTCCACTATATTTGGATTTATTAACCTTCTTATTCTTCTTTCCTTTTTCTTAGGTCTTCCATGAACAACTATGGGTTCCTTGGCAATCATGGATACCTTACTCCTCATCACTTTAGAAATGAAAAATCCACCACATCTTTAGTTCTCAAAATAATAGAAGCACTATTGATGGTCATAATGAGATAATTCCATGAATTAGGCAAAGAAAAAATAAAAATTTGAAATGTCTCCTCCTCATACATATTCACGCCAACTAACTCCAATTGAGCCTCCAACATATTAAATTCTTTCAGGTGGTGTGTAATTTTTCCACCCTCCTTCATGCTTAAGGAGTATACTTTCTTCTGCAAGAAAAAAATATTTATTAAATATTTGCCTTGATACATCTCACCAATCTTATTCTATGGATTCTTTACAGAGGGAATTTCATGGGGATTGATTAAAAAAATCCTACAAGTCAAAATCTAGTTAGACCCTTGGCTTTATGATATCTAACTATTTAGTAGCCTCATTCATATCTATAGCTGTCATAAAACTCTCATCAACAACATCCCATATAACTTGATCTATTTACATATCCTCCATCTTTCACTTCCACATTTCAAAATTATTTCTAGAAAATTTATCAACATTTATTCCCCCTAAAGAACTTTCCAAATGTAAATTCCTGCAATAATACAACAAAGTATCTTCTAAAAATCTTCATCTTAGATATAGATCAATTTTAAAAAACACCAACAATCCACAACTTAAACCAAAAGTGATTAGGATTTGATTTTATACCAATTGCAAGGAAATTAAGGTAGCAGAACAACTTCCTACACTAACCTTGAGGGGAGGGTAATGCAACAAAATTCTTAGACCTTTACAATAGTTACAAAAATTAACAAAAACAACATTCATACCATAACACAATAATTAACGTAGGGAAAACCCTTTCAAGAGAAAACTCCTTCACTCTGAAAGTCACCCAATATACTGCTCAAAAATCAATAAATATTATAATATATTTGCAAAGAAAGCTTCTTGTTGGAGTATCACTAACTAGAGATCTAGACGTAGCTAAATAGCTATAATACTTTCATCAAATGGTATTACAATATTTAGGAGATACAATAGATGAAACCATCAAATAGTATTACAAAATATGGGCTAAAAATAACTTATAAAATGATGCTCATCTTATCTGCAATCAGAGATGACCTATGATGTATCAAAACAAAAACCAACACATGTAACTCCCTTTTATAGCTCATTTATGTGTTTAACACATTTTTACATTTTCTATTTCAAAAGACCCAACTTATGGAGGCCATAAATATTTTAACAAGGTGTTTGATTGACAAATTGTTTGAAGCCCATCTAAAGCTTTTAGAAAATTTTAGGGAAATTATATGCTCAAAATGAAAATTGTGTGTGTGTGTGTGTGTGTGTGTGTGTCTATATATATATATATATATATATATA
>MU227387.1:993210-1005573 GCA_018584345.1 Thuja plicata | reverse complement strand
CCATACATAAAGGTTTTAGGTTTTATATATTTGAATAAAATTTGCAAAGAAAAATGCCATAACTATGAAATGACAACATTGAATTCAATCCAAATTTCTTGCAAAGGAACTTTCAAGAAGCTCCCACCAAAAAAAAATTTAATAGCGAACCCTTGGCAGAAAGGATTAATAGCTACATAGAGAAAAGATTCAAAGACTACATCAGATCCACGCAAAATTTGTAGGGGACCAGCTCTATGAGATATAATAACAGTAATTTTACAAAGATTAGCAAAAATGGAGTGTGTGCCCCTTACCTGTTGTGTGAAATCACAGCACATGAACCCGTCTCCTCCCACCAAAAGCACTTTGGCACACGAAATCGATCGCAGGCAATGACAATTGTGTTTAACACTATTCTTTTTTTTTTCTATATAATCCCGTGTTTGTCGATATTTTGACATTTCTTCTTAAACTTAATATATGTCAATATTTTGACATTTTTGGGAGCATAAACCAAAAAAAAAGAGTTTTACAAGCCAAATTGGTCTGCCATCGAAAATTTTGGTCTAAAATATAGGCCTAATGTACTAGTGTGTGATAGATGCATTTTTTGTTTCTTTAGAGGGTCTGCCTCCTGAGCAGCCTATAATGTCAGGTGAGAGGGAACTAACCAAGAGGTAATGGCTAATGCAAAGCATTTCCAAACTGTACAAAAAATGTGGTTGTGGTTAAAGTCACAATCAACAAGTGTGAGTTCATTATACTAGAAAAAATATCCTTGTGGTGCGTTAAAACCCTTCACTACAAGACATAAAACACCTTGTTTTGAAAGGATTGGGAGATCCCCCCTTAATTGGGAATATTATTTGAGTATATCCACCTAAACGGGTACCCTTATCAACCACCAATTGTTTTAGTTTGTCAAAATCCATATTTTCTAGCATAGAGGGTAAGAGACCGACTAAGACGCCCCACACTTTTGTAGTTCATAGTAGAGATAATGGTTCCTTGGGAATTGATGACCCTTGTAATTTTAAGCTTGGTGTTCCTGAGAAGTGAGTGCATAAAGGAGGTTCCTATGCCTTGAAGCTTCTAAGTTATCCGATTTGAATAAATACAACTGGCATTTATTCCAAGTGGGGATTCAACAAATAGTATCCCTTTTTGCCTCAACTTGTACATGTGTTTAGTTAGAGAACTGTTCTTGTGCTTATATCACCTATATTTTTCCAAAACAAAGTCATTTCAGCTTACTGTCAATCATCATACCAATTTTCCTAGAATACACTCTAATTTTGTGCAGATGTGCATCTTCATTTGGAAGTATCAAACATACTTAGTGTAGCCATTGTTCATGTTGTTCAGAAAACTTTTTGATCTGTTCGGAAAATTTTATACCTAAAATCCTATAGATACACTCTATAAAACCCCATAATCACTCTTCCACTAATACGATCTTTAAGACCCCAGATCTGTCATTCCACAGATATGCTCTGTGAAACCTTGGATTCATCATTTTGTAGATGTGCATGTTCTTCGGTCGATTTGCCATTTCTGCAGATACACCTTTGTACCTTGACAAACCTACCTCATTCACATCTTTTTGACAACACATCCTGTCAGCATCACCCTTTCGTTCACGAACTACCTCCTTTTTGCGAGAAGAGTCTTGTGGCCTTTTCAAGTCTACATTAGTTTTACATTATCCACATCCTCCATATTACATTTCTTAGAATCCCTCAGCATTATTCAAATCAAATCCAAGATCCTTGTCAATCAAGTCAAATCCTTTTCTATGCTTGACCTCATATCCTTGAGTTTCCACACCTACATCTTTATCTGACATCATCTCATAGCTTGCATTCAGACTAGTCTTGTATGAAGTTGCTTGTCTGTCATCATATCCATATCACCTCAATCCAAAGGTCTGGTTTACTTAAATCATCTTGTAGATTAGGACCATCATTTTTTCTATGGCTACTATCCAATCTTATCCAACCAACACTAGGTTTTTCAACTCATGTTCGAGTATCAGGAAATATTTTAGCTTAGCACACCCTCGTTATCTTGCATTAAACTATCATCATCATCCAGTTATAGCCATTCCTAGAGAAATTTTTTCCCATAACATCCATATCTCTCATTACCTTTTCCCTCCTCTTTGGAGTCAATCATTCCTCCTAATCTAAGCTTAATTCCCATCTTATTTTGAGCTTATTTTTCATCCTAATCTGATCTTTTGTCTGTCATCCATCTACATCCTTCACCCCTATCCAACTCATGAGCTAGCTATTATATCGCAATTCTATTATGATGAGTTTTGTCATCTTACCTTTTCTTCCATACCACCCCATTCTAATGATGATGAGATTCTTGTAGACCATGATGAGTACATTGAAAACCTTCACAAGCTTTCTCCTAGTGTCCTCTAGTATCCATTCATTCATCCAAACTATCCCATCATGCCTTCATGAATACCGAATAGAACTTCCTATAATACCTTTGACAAGGGAAATCTATTAGGCCATCCATCCACATCTCCCTCCTATATAAAACCCCAATATCCTCCTTATATAACACACAATATGTACCAAGACCCCTATTTCAAAAATGTGAATATACACCATTTAGGGAACCCATTGAGTCAGAACTGAAAAAGATGATCCAAACCAATATGATCACTGATGGGGAGGTCCAATCTCTTATAGATTTACATCTCTTTCCAAGACCTTCTTTAGTCTTCTTATGGTTTCTATCACCACCCTAACTAGAGGATAACTCCCTGATCCCCTATCTCCTTTGGAGCTCTCCAACAACTTCAAACTGTCTCTGATTCCTCTTCCATACTCTTATGCAACTATGGCTTGTCCTAGCCATCTTCTTCCCAAACTATCCTACCTCAATAATGATAGGATTCCTGACCTTTATTAGGTCTCTTTCAACTACTCTTGATCCAATTTGATGGACCTTTCATCTTGGTTCCAATCGAGTTCTTCATTTTCAAGATTTAAGGCCTTGTAGCCTTTTAGGCCTAATTAGCCCTTCTACACTCAGTAATCTTGGATTTTCTCACAAAATACCTTAACACACCTATGAACCAATTATGGATTCCTTATGGGATTATCCTAGCCTCTAGGATTTTAAAGGTTTTAGGTCCCCACTTTGTCTGTACACTGGACTTCTACCAAACCCCTATTTTTATGGGTTTCTAGGGCATGTATACTAGTTTGGCTTCTTGGCTTTCACTGGGTACTTTAAAAACCTCATCTACTCTTCTTATTGCATCCACATGTCTATGATACATTCCCCTACACTCCTCTACCAATGATTGGCAGACACCAATCAACAAGAAAAACTTATTGCATCTGCACTGTTCAGACTTCCTATCCATAATACACAGTACTCACCTAGGGCATGATTGTTCTCATGGCTTCCCTGCACACACAAACTCCACAGGCCATATTTAAAACATATACACAAGGATTTACTTTATTCTAGGTGGTCATAGGGTTTTGGACCATGGGAATTTCACGAAAAGCCATTATTTACATGACTGGTTCAAAACTGGACAGAGAACCAGTGAAACTTAAAATATTTTCAAAATGTTCACCAGAAAGAATAAAAGAACAAATAAATGGTACAATAGTCAACTAAATAACAAAAAACACTTCTTCAATGCATTATTTTACTCCATTCGATCCATTAAAGTATTGGATGATGGCTCTACTACAAAATTACAGTGTAATTCACTCCTTCTCAACACACAATCTATACCAAATGACAACTAACTCTTGGATTTGGGTTTAATCCACCTTTTGTATCATATTCCTATATGTTTGGACCCTATTTTAAGGTTTTTGGAACCATTAAATCCCTTTCCTAGTTTTTAGGAAATGTTGTCATGCCAACTTTGCAAAGTTGCAAAAGTTGTCATGACAACTTTTACATCTTTTGCTCAAATGACTAATTATCACTTACAATGACCCAAATTGGTTCTAAACATTATCATATGACCTTAAAACATTTAAAAACACCAAAACCATGAATTCTACTCTATTTTGGAGTTTTGGTCAAGCTTTGACCTCTTTGTTGACTTTTAAGGACATAGACCTCTAGATACTACTTGATCTCTTCAAAAACTAAACCCTAATAACTTCTAACTCTAGACACACACTAGAAACACTTGGTAATTTATATCTTAGTCCTTATTAACTGGTGGTTGGCCAAACCAACCTACAATCCAAACTGTTCCAAAGATCTATCAAAGACCTTGAGGTGCTCTTGCACCATTAGCCCCCTGCAACAAACAAGTTAGGGTACCTGTGGGGTCAAGAACTCCTCATTGATTCCATTCTTTTTGAAGTCACTTTTAGATATCCAAGTAGCTTTGGCCTCTGGTTGATGTCTCCATTTCATTAAGTGTTCCATATATACCTTATGCCTGGTCTTATTTTTCACTCTTGAATCCAGTATCCTTTCAACTTGTGGTTTGATCTAATCAAGTGTCTTGAGTTCTTCCACATCCTTTCTCACCTTAGTAATTTACTATAATTCATCCATTTCTGGCCCTTTATACTTTATCAAGTCTATCACATTGAAAATAGATGAAATTGACATCTCCTTGTGATTGACAAGTCTATCACATTGAAAATAGGCATTGGGTCCATACTTGGCCAACACCTTACATGGCCCAATCCTTTTCATCTATAACTTACTAGGCATACCCTTCTATATCCTAGCCTTGTTCAAAAACACCATTACTAGATCACCTACCTCAAATTGCAGATCTCTTCTTCCTTCATCCCTCTTGACTTTCAACTTCAGATTGGCCTCCATTAGTGTCTTTCTAACTTGTTCATGAACCTCTCTCATTGACTGGGAAAATCATCAGCATGGCCACTAATTCCTTCATATCCTTTTAGATCTCTTAAATCACGAACACCCCTTGGGTGTAACCCATAGACAATCTCAAATAGAATCTTGCCAGTAGTCCAATTTGTACTATCATTGTAGGAAAAATTTTCCTGTGAAATAACTTTCTCCCAGCTTTGTCCATATTCTTTTGTCAAACACCTCAATAAGTTACCAAGTACTCTATTGATCACCTCTGTCTGTCCATTTGTCTGAGGATGATAAGCTGAACTATGTGACAAGTTGGTTCCCATCCTTCTCCAAAGTGTTTTCCAGAAATGTCCCATAAACTTGACATCTATGTCTGCAACTATGCTTGTTGGCAAGCCATGTATTCTCACTATCTCCTTAAAGAATAATTGGGCAATGTGGCTAGCATCATGTTTTTTCTTGCATGGGACAAAATGACTCACCTTGCTAAATCTGTCCACTACCACAAACACACTATCTAGACCAGTAGGTGTCCTAGGTAGTCCTACAATAAAATCCATACTTATGCACTCCCATGGTCTACTTGGGATGGGAAATCACTAATATAAGCATGCATTTGATGAAGTCCCCTTTTCTTTCTGACACACTCCACACTTCTCTACATATCTTCTTATGTCTCTCTGCATTTTTGGCAACCAATAAAACCTCTCCACTAGATCCAAGCTCTTGTTCAATCCAAAGTGTCCACTCAAACTCCCATTATGTTTTTCTTCGATGAGGTTCTCCCTCATGGAACCCCTTGGAACACATAATTGTTTCCCTTTGAACAATAATCCATTTTGAAGAGTGTAGTCTGCATACTCACTATGAAATTGATTCTCAAACCCATTGCACACCTTGTAGATCACTGAGAAGTTTGTATTTCCTTCATAGAGATCTTTGAACCCTTCAACCCCTGTACTACGCAACTGAATCCTTTATATGGTAAGAATCCTTCTACTAAGGGAATATGCAACCTTGTTTTGTACCCCCTTCTTGTGCTTAATGGTGAAGGTGTATGACTACAAAAACTCCATCCACTTGATGTGTCTCAAACTAAGTTATTCTTGAGTGTTGATATAACTCAATGCTTGGTTATCTATAAAGACAAAAAACTCCTTTGGAAATAGGTAATGCCTCCATTTATTCAGGGCTTTTACAAGAGCATATAGCTCCAAGTCATAGGAAGAGTACCTAGACTTTTCCTCATTCAATCTCTCACTGAAAAATGCTATTGGTCTGCCTTCTTGGCTTAAGACAGCCCCCACTGCTATGTTGCTTACATCACACTCTACTATGAAAGGTTTTCCAAAACTTGGTAAAACTAGTATAGGTTGAGTGGCTACTTCTTTCTTCAACATTTCAAACCCCTCATTAGCTGCTTTAGTCCACACAAACTTTTTTTTCAACCCTCCTTTAATGGTCTCTATGACTGGTGCACAGATTTTACTGAATCTTCTAATAAAATTCCTATTGAATTGGGCTAACCCATGGAAGCTTCTAACTTCAGTCCCTATCCTTGGAGTAGGCCAGCTCAATATGGCTTCTACTTTGTCCTTGTCCATCTTCAAGTTACCTTGGGATACTACAAATCCTAGGTAGACTAATTCTTCCTTCATAAACTCACTCTTTTCAATATTTATGGTGAGCTTCTCTTCCTACAACCTCTTCAACACTAACTCCAAGTGTTTCATATGATCCTCCTTTGTTTTACTAAAAATGAGGATGTCATCTAGGTAGACAACTACAAACACAACTATGTAATCTTTCAAGACTTCATTCATCACCCTCATAAAATTACTAGGTGCATTGGTAAGCACAAAGGGCATAACTAACCATTCATATAACCCCTCTGTAGTTTTAAAGGCTGACTTCCACTCATCACCTTCTTCATTCTAATTTGATAATAACCACTTTTTAAATCAATTTTAGAGAAGTATTTAGCACCCCCCAAACAATCCATTAAGTCTTCTATTCTAGGAATAGGAAATATATATCTAATAGTTATCCTATTAATTTCCCTAGAATTAGTACACCTTCTCCACTTACCTCACTTCTTAGGAGCCAACATCACTAGGACAGCACATGGGCTTATGCTCTTTCTAATCAGCCCTTGGTCCAAAAGTTCCTATACTTGTCTAGCTATCTCTTTGTTTTTCTCTGGTGTCATTTTGTATGCAGCCTTGTTTGGAAATTATGCTCCTATCATAAAGTCTATATGATGACTTATCACCCTCTTTGGTGGTAGTGTAGCTGGTGTACCCTCACATATTATGTCTTTAGACTAATCCAACAATTGTCTAACTTCTTCTCGCATAGGTTCTTTCTTATGTATCTCCTCTTTTGGCTTCAACATGGTGGCATAGCCAACTTCTTCTCCCTCTTTCATGTCCTTTATGAATTCCTTTCCACTCATCAATAGTGTATTGGATTTTGTCTTCTCCACTATGTCTTCCTCTATCAAAGACTGAATTTTTAAAGTTACTCCATTCTTTTTGAATGATTACTTGTTATCCTTTCCATGATGAAGTGCTTCTCTTTCATACTGTCATGGTCTTCCAAGCAACAGATGGCATGCATCCATTGGAAACACATCACAAAGTATCTTATCTTGATACTTGCCAATAGTGAACTCTACCCACACTTGCTCATTTACCAAGATATTTTGCCCCTTGTTTAACCAGGTAACTTTATAGGGACACACATGTGGAATATTGGTGAGTTTCAACTTCCCTACTGCCTCCTCACATATGACATTATCTATGGACCTTGAATCAATGATGACTTTGCACACTTTTCACAATATCTTGCACTTGACTCTAAAAAGAGCCATTCTCTTCTTATGTTCATCTTTAGTGGGTGTTTTGATCAAAATTCTTCTCAACATGATATTCTCTCCCTTCTCTGAATCTAGACTCACCTCTGATTGTTTAGAACAGACCTCTTCCTAGACATAGGAAATATTTTTCTCTCCTTGTGAAGCTAAGGATTTGTTAGGGCATCTATATGTAGAGTGCCCTAATTGTCCACAATTATAACATTTCATGGAAGAAAAGTGAGAACTCCTTCCAAAACCCCCTAACCTGCCTCTTCCACTGTTATAAGAACCTCTACCTCTGTTATATCCACCCCTATTATTAGACTTTTGTCCTTGTTCTGCAAATTTGGAGTCACCTTGGCTTCTATTGTCATTACCTCTTCCACTTGAACCTCCTCTATGGCCACTTCTAGTGTCTCTACCACTTCCTCTTCCTCTAGAGATAGAGTCTTATCTCTTTTTAAGTTTCTCTCCCACTTTTAGAGCCATTTGAAAACAACTATGTATGGAGGTTAGAGTAAACAGGCTTAGCTCTTCTTGTATATACCACATTAATCCATTAAGGTACCTAGAAACATTGATTCTCTCTATCTCCTGCACCCTTGATCTAAGACAAAGATTCTAGAACTCTTCTGTATAGGATGGCACATCTAGGTTCTTTTTTCTAAGATTTTTCCTTCTCTTATGTAACTGGATATCATATTCTTCTGGAAGGTAGTTTTTTTTACCTTAGCTACCATATTTTTCCAATTTTCTATGGGCTTTTTCCCTTCTTTCTCCATTTCTTCTTGTAGAAACTTCCACCATGTAAGTGCTTGTCCTCTTAGCCTTGACTTGGCTATCTTTAACTTTTGTGCTTATGTGATTCCATCACATTCAAAGTGATTCTCCATGCCTTCAATCCATTCCATAACCCTCTCTGCATCCATCTTACTAGAGAATACTGGAATTCCTTCTAGAGCCTTTCCACTTAATGCCTTGAGGGCTTTGAGGAATGGTTCCTCAAGTAGAGGAGGGTCAGGCTCTGGTTCTATCTCCTCTATTTTTTTCTTCCCTTTTTCTTTGTCTTTAATCATTTGTTCTCTTATCTTGTTGACTATCTCTACAACCTCTGCCATTTTCAACTTCATTTCTTCCATAGCTTCTTCAAGAATCCTATTCTTGACTTGTTGCTCTGACAATTCCCTTGCCAATTCTACATTGGTCACCATAGTGCTTTCTCCTATGGATTCACCCCTCTGTAACATATACTAATCAACTCCCAAGCCTTTCAATGGCTGTGATACCAATTTGATGGGGACCTCCAATCTCTTAGAGCTTTCTAGCTCTTTCCAAGACCTTCTTTTGTCTTCTTAGGGTTTCTATCACCGCCCTAACTAGATGATAACTCCCTAATCCCCTATCTCCTTTTGAGCTCTCCAACAACTTCAAACTATCTATGATTCCTCTTCCATACTCTTATGCAACTATGGCTTGTCCTAGCCATCTTCTTTCCAAAATTTCCTACCTCAATAGTGATAGGATTCCTAACCTTTCTTAGGTCTCTTTCAACTACTCTTGATCCAATTTTATGGACCTTTCATCTTGGTTCCAATCGAGTTCTTGATTTTCAAGATTTAAGACCTTGTAGCCTTTTAGGCCTAATTAGCCCTCCTACACTCAGTCATCTTGGATTTTCTCACAAAATCCCTTAACACCACTATGAACCAATTATGTATTCCTTATGGGATTATCCTAGGCTTGAGGATTTTCAAGGTTTTAGGTCCCCACTTTGTCTGTACACTAGACTTCTACCAAACCCCTATTTTTAAGGGTTTCTAGGGAATGTATACTGGTTTGGCTTCTTGGATTTCACTAGGTACTTTAAAAACCTCATCTACTCTTCTCATTGCATCCACATGTCTGTGATACATGCCCCTACACTCCTCTACCAATGATTGGCACACACCAATCAACAAGAAAAACTTATTGCCTCTGCACTGTTCAGACTTCCTAGCCAGAATACACAGTACTCCACTAGGGCCTAATTTTTCTCATGGCTTCCCTACACACACAAACTCCACACACCATATTTACAACATATATACAAGGCTTTACTTGATTCTAGGTGGTCATAAGGTTTTGGACCACGGGAACTTCAAGAAAAGCCATTATTTACATGATTGGTTCAAAACTGGATAGAGAACTAGTGAAACTTGAAAGATTTTCAAAATGTTCACCAAAAAGAATAAATTAACAAATCAATGGTACAAGATTCAACTACATAACACAAAACACTTCTTAAATTCATTATTTTACTCCATTAAATCCATTAAAGTATTGGATAATGGCTCTATTACAAAATTACAGTGTAATTCACTCCTTCTCAACACACAGTCTGTACCAAATGACAACTAACTCTTGGATTAGGGTTTACTCCACCTTTTATATCAGATTCCTACATGTTGGACCCTCTTGTTGGGTTTTGGGCACCATTAAATCCCTTTCCTAGTTTTTAGGAAATGTTGTCATGACAACTTTGCAAAGTTGCAAAAGTTGTCATGACAACTTTTACATCTTTTGCACAAATGACTAATTATCACTTCCAATGACCCAAATTGGTTCTAAACCTTATCATATGAACTTAAAAAATTCAAAAACACAAAAACCATGAATGTTACACCATTTTGGATTTTTGGTCAACCTTTGACCTCTTGGTTGACTTTTAAGGACATAGACCTCTAGATACTACTTGATCTCTTCAAACACTAAACCCTAATCATTTCTGACTCTAGACACACACTAGACATACTTGGGACTTTATATATTATTCCTTATTAACTAGTGGTTGGCCAAACCAACCTACAAGCCAAAATGTTCCAAAGATCTATCAAAGACCTTGAGGTGCTCCTACACCAATCACCCTACCAAAGATACGTGAACTTGAACACGGTGCTTTCAAACCCAAGTAGTGGAATGATAATGAATTTTGTGAATACCATCGAGTTAAAGGCCACAAGACATAAAGATGTTATCAACTGAATAACATCATACAAGATTTAATTGAACAAAACCTAATTGATGTTGATAACTCTAAGCGAAGAGACAATACAGATCACACCATATTTAAATATCCTCTGCAAAACCATGATAAAGGGAAGGGCTCAGTGTTTGATAACTTGTCAAAATAGGTCAACAGTACTTACTTGTATGTTGATAATATGATAAACTACAATAATCTTGGGTACATTTGATCACATTCCTTTCCCAAAACTTCATGTCCGCTTGTTCATCTTTAAGGGCATCAAGATTATGGATGACCCTTGCCAAAACCCTATTTTCATTATACATTGGGAGTATCCTTTCCTTTCAATCCTTCTCCCCATTCTCATTTGACACATACATCCCCTTTGCATCCTTGGCTATTTCTAGGTCCATCCTGCAATAGTCCCTTACCCAGACTTCATAGTCATCTATGCAGTTCTCCCATTGATCCTCTATAGGTGTCTCATGCTTGAAGTGGGCTCACATGACATGGATAAATGTTACAATTGGATCAAATTTTATCCTTTTGATTGAAATTTCATTGAGTAGGAACTTACCCTATTATGGCCCTACTACCTTTGTAATATTCATATCGTGTGCACTATGAGCCCCTATTCTTTTAAGAATTTGAAAGTACAACTTATGTTTAAGTGGTGAGAATCCACAACTTTCTAGCACAATTCCATCAGGATCAATTTATCTAAGGCATAGCTAGGAATCTTGGTAGGATATAATGTGCAACCTACCACCTTGATGTATGTGAATGTTCTGAACTAAATATAATAATTCCAAAACTTCTTAATTTGGGCAGTCTTATCTAAAGACATTCTCTTCACAAAATCTCCTTTTATGGTCCATATGAACAAAAAAATGAAGGCATCATTAACAATTCAGTGGTCAGGTTTCTCTACCTTCTCCTTATGTACTATTTGTGGGTAATGGGAATAAATATGAGTCTTTGGGTTTATCAATGAACCAACTCTCTTCAAGTTGGGGAAAGTGGCATGCACTGCTAGGAGATGAACTACATATGAGGTCATACAGAACTTGAGATCAATTTTTACTCTCAACAATTATTCATCCAGGTTATCACTGATAAATTTTCCCTCATCTATCTTATATTTCCTCCTTAGGATGGTTTTGATATAGAGGAATATCCATGACTCTATCTATATGGCTTGTGGAAAACCAAAGGCTCTACTCCAAAGGGTAATATAGTTCTTAATATCTCCTTTGAGGTAGGCCCTATGCATGGATAACTTTAATAAACCCCCCTCTAGAAAAATATATAAAATCCTAGCGAATCTTTCATTTTATTTTTAAAAAAATTAATTCCTATTGGCGAATCTCTCAATTTTTTGGGAAAACAAATTATTTCTATTGGCGAATATTTTTTAATCACAATTTTTTTTGTAGAAAATATTGGTGAATCTCAAGAAATAACCAAAATTTCATTAATGACCATGGAAAATATTTATATTTAAAGAAAAAAGAGTTCTTATACAAAATTATTAGGCTAACTATGAAAATGTTTTATGGGTTTAAGGGAACTCTATAGTATCTAGTTGCTACCATTTATTTAAAATATAATCAAATAATCCTCATTGTATTATGTGAGATAAATGTATTGTTATTTTTATTATTATAATAGGACCCAA
>MU227387.1:977347-993108 GCA_018584345.1 Thuja plicata | reverse complement strand
TATATTATTGGTGAATTAATTTAGATTTCTATAATAATTGATAAAATTTAGGCGAATTGAATCTAACCATCTATCAAATATTAGGCGAATATTTGAGTTCAAATTTTTAATAAAATAAATTATTTGGTGATTTAAATATTTCTAGAATAAAATTTTGTAAAAGTTTGGCAATTTAGGTCGCTTTAAATCTTGAATTATTAGCCAAATTTGGATTCTCAAATGTCAAAAATTATCCAATTGGCGAATATTAGCCACTAAAAAAATCACTGGCCCTATGTAGATTCATCTTGTCCACCAGGCTGTTATTCCTCAACCTTTCAAGATAGTTTTCATTGATATGGAAATTTATTTTTGGTTCATCCTTGGAAATGTTCTTTGCATATTCCCTAGAAACCTTTCCATATTCATCTTGAATGGAACCTTTGAAGACAGACTCAAAATTTGTCAAATACTCCCCTTTCCTTAGGGTTGTAATTATCTATAGATGTCACTATCAAATCGGAAGATTGCACTAAAGTAGGGTATGTTGCTTCTTGGATTAGCCTTTAGTAGGCTTGGTAACAAGCATCCATAGTTCTCCCATTAGGATCAAACATTTTCCTTAGGAACTCCTTGAGGTCTATGTACCCAATATTTGTGTGGATGATCTCTATATGGCTTTTATCCATCCTAAAGGACTTGTGATAGTCCAAGAATTTTTACTTTATTTGGGTCACACTGGTCATATCATTTTCTGTAGGAAAAGGTTGATGCCAGAACCACTTCAGTTTTATTATACTATCCTACTCTACGAACAGAAAAGAAAACTAGCTAAATAAGGGTAGAAAACTAACTACTAGTATTAATTCCCCTCGGAGGATAAAACAAGACAAAATATCAAGGAACCAATAATCATAAGGTAAATCAAAAAATACTCCTAAGTTTTTGGGGTTTAGGGATATCAACATCCCAAACCTTTTGAGGTTTACAATTGTTGATACCTCAAATGCCAAAAAGAAAAAGCTTCAACTTCTCTTTATAGCCCATGTAAGGATTTTGGGGATCGAGGGTGATGGGGTCCCTAATCTCTTTTATGGATTGGGAGTCCCGACATCCCCAAAGCCTTACTTTGTACTTTGTAGGGGCATGGTTTGAGGGTCATGGGTTCTCCAACCTTAGTAGAGGATGGGGATCCCTAAATTTCCAACCCCTAAAAGAATTTGTTATAAGGGGTCCTAGATACCTGATCCAAAGAAGGTTTTTGGAACTTAGGTTTTTTGCAAATTTTGACTTAACTACTCACTAGTGATCCTGCAAATTATTTGAGCTTGAGGAAGGGAAATTATTGGCTTACTCGGGTCTAATGACTACAAATTTTATTTTAAAAATGAGTAACTAACAACTTAAACTCTAAAAAAAAAAAAAAAAACAGTGCCCAAACGAGAATAAACTAAGAAAAAGGGCGAGAACTAGTAGAATCTACGCAAGACAAGAGGACACAACCAAAAACAATGGGCACATGGAATTGATGAGCCATAACTTATTGAATGTTTGAAGATGTTAAGTTGATCACCAAAATACAGAAACATAATGCAAGACATTAAATCGGTTAATGGATTGTATTTTTATTGATGTCAACTTGATATAATCTGATCGGTTATATGCAAAGTGTCAAAAGAATTCAAAGAATTGGAGAGATAAAGCTTATTCTTTCAGTAATGCATAATATTTGAGCATTCACTAAGTGACTACAAAAACTGATGGCTGGAACCCGACGGACAGAGAAACCCGAGAGAAAAGTCATAGTGATGCCCGAGAAAGAAAACTAACAAGCATTACTGATGAGAAGAATCACAAGCATAACCGATGAGAAGAACTTCACAATGATGCCTGACGGACAAACAACCCCGATAGAGAAGCCTAAGGAGAACTGAAGTGTTGACCAAAGCTATCAAAGAGTTAAAACACCAAAAGGAACTGAATTTCAGAATTGACAAATACTTAGCTGGCAAGAGCTAATGATAAAGTTAACCAGTTGTTAACATTGTTTTCATCGACAAGTTAAAACTAGAGATAAGTAAAATATTTAAAGTTGTTTTATCCAGTTGTCAAGGAGAAATCTACCGGATAAAACTTAAGTAAATATTTAAAGCGAGGTTGGATAATATTTTGGATCACGCCAAGAACAAGAAAATCAAGATGTGAGAAATGATGATATCATGTCTATAAAGAGACAATATAATTAATTATGAATTAGGGGAGTGAATAGAGAAGAAGGATACTGAAGAGAAACTGATGAAGAACAACTTCATACAGTCTTGATAAATCAAGCTGAGGAAAGAGCTAAAGATTTCTGCAGACACCAAGAAACAAAGAAGCATAGCATCACCAAGAAGAAAGAAGTAGAGAAAAGGTATTGAAAAGATAAATTTATCAAAAAGGTGTTATGAGCTTACAATAGATCTGAAAATCTGAAAGTCTAAGTTGTATAGTGTGAACAGATCATTTGTCATTTCATTTTAACCATTGATTCAGGAAGTCTCTAACTGAGCAGCACTTAACAGTCCTTTTTATATTGAGATACATCCCTAGAAGTATCAAAAATTTTGATCATGAAGATAGCATGAGATGTCAGATACCATTTGACAAACTACACTGGGTTTGGTCATAGAAGGTAGCATAGAGATGCCCGATATCAAGTGACAAACTATTCTATTTAAATCCTCAAACAAGGTCACACCTAACAGTGTGTTTGTAACCTTTAACAGGTTTGGCTCTTCACCGAGCTCACTTCAGAAGAGTGAAAATTTTGGGTTACCAGTCCTAAGTGGTTTTTCCCTTAACAGGGTTTCCACATTAAAAATCCATGTTTCAATGTGTTTATGAGTCATTACTTTAGTGTTTTTCATTACACATAACTAATCTGGATTGATCGGTATACACTAAGAAATTACACTATTTTTTGGTAAATGAAAGACTACTAATCAGTAAAGAGTAAGAATAAGGTTTAACAGTGAACTCCGAGCAGTAGTTATTTGTTAAGATTGTTTGAAGGCATTCATCTTGTAGGATTGAAGATAACTAGAGACTTAATATTGTGGTACTAAGTTTTTGGGTTGATTTATTGGAATATTTTTTAGGCCACTGATTCACCCCCTCCCCCCTCTCAATTATTCTAAAAATTGGTATCAGAGCTTGTGTGATTAGAAAGGGAGTTTAACAACTCAAGCAAAAGATCACAAGATGAACAAGTGAGATGTGCCCAAGTTGAATAAAGACAACTTTTCATCATGGCAAAGAAGAATAAGACTCCACCTATCAGGTATTGGTAATGATGTTACTCAACACCTTGATACTGAATATGTGTTTCCTATAGGACCTCACACACTTGAGAAATTGAGAGAAAAGCATGAGCATAATTTCATGATGATAGAGATTTCTTCATCACTCTTTGATGTTGAGTTTGAAGATGTCAAAACCTGTACCTCTACAAAGAAAATGTGGGATAAATTGAAGCTGGTACATGGAGGCGATGCTAATGTACTAAGAGCCAAGGTAGAAAGCCTAAGAGGGAGGTTTGATGACCTAAGGATGAAAGAAGGAGAAAATATCACTCACTATAGCTGTAGAATCAAAGAGGTAGTCAATGCTATCCGAGGAGTTGGAGGTGTACTTGAAGAAGAGACAATGGTAAGTAAAACCCTAATAACCTTACTGCCTGTATATGGTATTAGAGTATCTTCTATACAAGAAATGAGAGAAGTTGCAAACAATATTGTTACTCTAGATAGTCTGATTGGTAGACTGATTTCTTTTGAGATGAATAACTTTGATAATAGTATCTTACCATCTATAGAATCTGCATTCAAATCTTCTTTTAAAATAAGTAAGTCAGGTCATAAACACACTATGAGGAATGATAGTGAAATTGATGATGAGGATCAAGAACTTGATGAGAAAGAAGCACTAATGGAAAGAATATTGTAGAGAGGCAAAGGTAGATACAAAGGTAAATTACCACTTTTATGTTTTAATTGTAAAGAGGTTGGACACTTTGCTACAAGATGTCCTAACCAAAGAAAAGATGACAGAAGTAATGATGGATCATATGAAAATAAGTTTGAATGAGGTGATAACAGAGATTACCAAAGCAACCGAAAATCTGATAGAAGAGATACCCGAGACCACAAGGACAAAGGAAAGAAAGTGTGTTACCTAGCTGAGAATAGAGCTGGAGACACTGACATTGAATCTGATGAAGACATTGAGATGGTATTTGTAACCATGAAGGATGATTCAGATGAAGAAGAAGAAAGGTATGTGGAGACTGCACTCATATCTAATGTTAGTAAGAATTATGTCTAGATTATAGATAGTGGCTTCACTCACCACATGATTGGTGATAAAAAAAAATTTAAAACTTTTGAATACTATAATGGTGGATCAGTAAGAATGGGTAATGACACACCTTGTCTAGTTGAAGGTAAAGGAACCATAATGTTGAGTAACCTGATCAAATGTGAAAATGCTTACTAGATAAAAGGACTGAATTATAATCTATTGAGTGTTTCACAACTAAATAATACAGGTCACCAAGTAGAATTTGAGAGTAAAAAGGAAAAGATCTTCAATGAATCAGGAAGGTTGATCGAAACTGGTGAATAGACAAAAGGTAACCTTTTCTATCTTGATGACATTAACACCACTTTTTTAATGGATAGAAATGAAGACATATGGTTGTGGCATAAAAGACTACGCCATGTGAATTTTGACAGCATGATAAAGATAAGCAATAAAAGAAGAGTAAGAGGCTTACTGAGCATGTGAAAGCCCGAGCATATCATGTGCAAGAATTGTTGAAAAGGTAAGATGACAAAGTCTAGTTTCCAAAGTAAATCCCATACATCTAATGCAATTCTAAAATTAGTCCATACTGAATTATGTGGACCTATGAGGATAAAGAGTTACTATGGAGATAGGTATTGCATTCTCTTTATAGATGATTATTCTATCTAATGATGATAGTTATGTTCTTAAGAGATAAATTAGAAGCATTCAAGATGTTTAAATGGTATAAGGCTATGGTAGAAAACAAAGTGGTAAGGAATTGAAATGCTTAAGATCAGATAGATGAGGGGAATTTATTTCAGATGAATTGACTAACTGTTGCAATGAGCATGGAATTAAAAGATAGGTTTCTGCACCAAGAACACCACAGAAAAATGGGATTGCTAAAAGGAGAAACAAATTAATTGTTGATTGTGCAAGAACACTGATGATTGAGAAAATCATCACTCAAAATTTTTGGAGGGAAGTTGTTAGTATTGTTGTCTACACATTGAACAAAGTACAATTGAAGAAGGATACAAATAAGACACCCTATGAGCTTTGGTATGGTTACACACCCAATGTAAGTTACTTCAGAATTTTTGGTAGTCAATGTTATATTTTGAAAGATGAAGGAAATGGAAAGCTTGACTCCAAAAGAGATGAAGGTATCTTTCTAGGGTATTCCACCAAAAGCAAGGCTTATAAATGTCTTAACAAGTCCTCTAACAAGAACATTGAAAGTGAAAATGTAAGAATAGATGAATTTAAAAAGAAGAATGATAAGAAAAGAAAAAAAGAACTAGAAGACTACAATAGGTTTGGTTACACTGAAGAACCTGACACTCTACCCAAGCAACAGTGTATCACTCCCAAGCAACATAACATTGCACCCGAGCATCAGGCTGCAATTATCAAAAATTGGGAAAATCCTCAAGATGATGTTTCGAGCGATGGAGATCAGAATGAAGGTCAAGATGATAATCAGAATGATGGAAAAAGAGCTGAACCAATTCTTGCCAATTATGTCAGAATACATCATCCATAGAATCATATCATATGAGACAAGAAGGCTTGAATGAGAACAAGAAGTAAGTCACTAAACACTAGATGTTTACCTTGTGATTTTGAGCCTAAATATGTTAATACTGCACTTGAAAATGAGGAATGGGTCAATGCTATGAATGAAGAGATAGAACAGATTGAGAATAATAGTACATGGACTCTAGCACCAAGACCTAATGACAAGAATGTCATCAGTACAAAATGGATATTCAGAAACAAGCTGAATGAGAATGGAGAAGTCACAAGGAATAAAGAAAGATTAGTATGCAAGGGGTATGCACAAGAGGAAGGTATTGATTATGGTGAAACCTTGGAACCCATTTCTAGAATAGAAGGAGTAAGAATCATTCTTGCTTATGTTGCATTCAAAAGATTCAAGGTATACCAAATGGATATCAAATCTGCATTCCTAAATGAAATACTATAAGAAGAAGTATACATTGAACAACCAGAAGGGTTTGTTGATCCAGATAAGAGAAACATGGTATGTAGACTACATAAATCCTTGTATGGATTGAAACAAGCACCTAGAGCCTGGTATGAAATACTTCACTCCTATCTCATTAGCATTGAATTTGTAAGAACAAGTGAAAATAGCAATCTATACTTAAAAGAAGATACCGATGATAATATTCTGATTGCTGAAATATTTGTTGATGATATCATATTTGGGGGAAATGAAATTTTATGTAAAACCTTTGCTAATGAAATGAGAAAAGAGTTTGAAATGTCTATGTTTGAGGAGATCAAATTCTTTCTTGGTCTATAAATTCTTTAACAAGATGTAGGCATATATATCACTCAGTCCAAATACATCAAGGAAGTGCTGAAGATATTCAAGATGGAAGATTCCAAACCAGTTGGGACACCTATGGAAACCAGATGTAAGATGACAAAGGAAGAAAAATCAAATGAGGTAAATCAGACCTTGTATAGATCAATGATTGGAAAACTAATATATGGTGTTCATACCAGACCAGATATAGCACATGTAGTTGGAATAGTTGCAAGATTCTCTGCTAGTGCTAATCCCAAAGAATCACACATGACTCTTGTCAAGAGAATTCTGAGATATCTAAAGAATGCCAAGGACTATAGCTTATGATATAAAAGAGAAGAAAAATTTGAGCTTCAAGTCTATACAGATGTTGATTGGGTTGGAAACATAGATGACCGAAAGAGAACAACTGGAGGAGCATTCTTCATGGGTGACAGACTTGTCACATGGATCGGTAAGAAGCAAGGATGCATCTCACCATCTACTGTAGAAGCAGAATATGTGGTTGCTACAGAAAATTGCTCTAATATTTCATGGATCAAATAGTTTCTAGAAGGTGTGAATATGAATATTCTTGAACCAGTAATTATCTATTGTGATAATACTAGTGCAATAAACATATCCAAAAATCCATTCATGCATGCTAAGACTAAGCATATTGCTATCAAGTATCACTATTTAAGAGAACAAGTGCAAGAAAAAGAGGTGATACTAGAATATGTTCAATCAAAGGAATAATTATCTGACATATTTACCAAGTCTTTGCTGAAAGATATAGTTGAGTACCTGAGACAAAG
The DNA here is from genome assembly GCA_018584345.1 of Thuja plicata. Lineage (NCBI taxonomy): Eukaryota > Viridiplantae > Streptophyta > Pinopsida > Cupressales > Cupressaceae > Thuja > Thuja plicata. The sequence goes on along the minus strand of MU227387.1, from coordinate 985,662 downwards.
ACTAGGGGTCCAACCCTTGTCTATTGGTCAGTAAGTTGACTAGGAGGCTGCATCAGCCTATACATAAATTAGAAGATCATTCATGTTGATGCAAGCAAGAGATGGACTGAAATGACACATCTGTACACAGCAAGTTAAATCCTACACTGAACACCTGAGTCACTGTATTTCTAATGAATAGGGAAATTCAAGGAGTATATTATAAAAAGGGATGGCAGATGATATGGAAGAATTGTTTGGCATTGTTGTCAAAGGGAGAGATTATCTCATTATTAGGGAGAGATTATATCATTATACATTCATTATCCATGGAGAGAATTTCCTAAGAATTCAAAGGGAGAGTTAATCATTATCCAAATGGAGAGATTACATATGAAATATCCATCAAAGGGAGAGAAGTAACATGAGGGAGAGAGTACATACTAAGGGAGAGATTGCTGTAAAAATGAAAAAGAGATGATCAAGAAGAGGAACAGTCAAGGCAGAGCACATATCAGAAACATAATCAAAAGTTGTTACATCTATCCAGTAAAGGGATTAAAGATTGAAGAAAGACACTCTGTGAGAAACAAATCTAAGCTATATGAGCTTACTGAGAGCAAGACATTTGTATTAGTTATAGAACAAAACATTTGGAAAGATTGATGAAATACACTTGATATATTTCATATTGTATTAATAATAATATAGTGTGATAATGTAGTGTGTTGCCAACAATTCCAAAGGGAGAGATTGATGAACCATAACTAATTGAATGTTTGAAGATGTTAAGTCAATCACCGTAATGAAAAAAGATAATGCAAGACATTAAATTAGTTAATGGATTGTATTTTCATTGATGTAAACTTGATATAATCTCATCGGTTATATACAAAGTGTCAAAACACTTTAGAGAATCAGAGAGATAAATATTATGCTTTCAGTAATGCATAATAGATCAAGATTCACTAAGTGACTACAAATATTGACGGTTAGTGGAACCCGACAGACAGAGAAACCTAAGAGAAAAGTCACAGTGATGCTCGAGCAAGAAAACCAACAAGCATTACCGACGAGCAGAATCACAAGCATAATCGACGAGAAGAACTTCATAGTGATGCCCGATGGACAGACAACCCCGATGGATAGACAACTCTGGTGGAGAAGCCTGAGGAGAAATGAAGTGTTGACCGAAGCTATCAAAGAGTTAAAACACCGAAAGGACCTGAAGTTTAGAAATGAGAAATACATAGCTGGAAAGAGCTAAAGATAAATTTAACTGGTTGTTAACATTGTTTTCATCAAAAAGTTAAAACCAGAGATAAGTAAAATATTTAAAGTTATTTTATCCATTTTTCAAGGAGAAATCTACATTATAAAACTTAAGTAAAGCTTTAAAGAAATATTGGCTAAGATTGCGGATCACGCCAAGAATAAGAAAATCATGAAGTGAGAAATGGTGATATCATTTCTATAAAGAGACAATCTAATTCATTATGAATGAGGGGAGTGAATAGAGAAGAAGGATGTTGAAGAGAAACTGATGAAGAACAACTTCATACAGTCCTAATCAATCAAGCTGAGGAAAGAGCTAAAGATTTATGCAGATACTGAGCAACAAAGAAGCACAGCATCACCAATTAGAAAGAAGTGGAGCAAAGGTATTGAAAAGATATATTGATCAGAAGGGTATTATGAGCTTACAATAGATCTAAAAATCTGCAATTCTAAGTTGTATGTGTGAACAGATCATTTACTGTTTCAGTTTAACCATTGATTCAGAAAGTCTCTTAACTGAGCAGGACTTAAAAATCCTTTCTATATTGAGATACATCCCAAGGAGTATCAAAAATTTTAATCATGAAGATGGCATGAGATGCCAGATACCATTTGACAAACTACACTGGGTTTGGTCATAGAAGGTAGCATAGAGTTGCCCAATATCAAGTGACAAATATTCTATTTAAATTCTCTAATAAGTTCACACCTAACAGTGTGTTAGTAACCTTTAAGAAGGTTGGCTCTTCACCGAGCTCACTTCAGAAGAGTGAAAATTTTGGGTTACCAGTCCCAAGTGGTTTTTCCCTTAACAGGGTTTCCACGTTAAAAATCCACGTCTCAATGTGTTTATGAGTCATTACTTTAGTGTTTAACAGTAAGAATAAGGTTTAAATGAAAGACTGCTAAGAAATTTACTTTTTTTGGTAAATGAAAGACTGCTAATCGGTAAAAAGTAAGAATAAGGTTTAACAGTGAACTCCAAGAAGTATTTATTTGTTAAGATTGTTTGAAGGCATTCATCTTGTAGGATTGAAGATAACTAGAGGCTTAATATTGTGGTACTAAGTTTTTGGTTTGATTTATTGGAATATTTTTGAGGCCACTGATTCAGCCNCCCCCCCCCCCCCCCCCCCCCTCTCAGTTATTCTAACAAGAACCCTACCTATGGTGAGGAGTGAAAAGTGAGGTGGATGAAGACCCCAGTTGACTCAAAATCTCAAACAAGTACTCCGCAAGTTGGAATGGACAATAGGTCAAAAAGTAAGTTTAGGATTTACACAAAATCACTCGAGATCACTCTTAGTCATCATATCATAGATTGGGGATTAAAATACAAAATAAGGTTCAAGCCTACCTTTTAAAGGTGTAGGCATTTGAATGATGCCATCCTCTTTCACTCCCCCACACACTTATCGGGGGTCAAGGATTGGGAGTCAGGTGTGGAAAAGGTTTTTTTAACCCTTGACCCCCAGAAGTTTGATCCCTTAAGGGATCAATTTTTCAAATATTAGGGCTTCGGATGTAATGTATGACCTTGACTCCCCTGAAACTTTGAAGCCTAAAAGCTTGCAAATAGAGAAGGGTGAAAGAAATAAGGAAAAATAGAAGATTTCCCAAAACTAATAAAGGGGGTCCCAATTTGGCCAACTAGCTATATGGGGTGTGAGTTGTGACACAACAATAAGTAACATGAATAATCAACACACAAAGAAAGGATATTTTTTAGAAAATAATGATAAAAATAAGATTTAAAGTGGATATAAATTAAAACCCTTAAATTTTAAGATCTCCAATATTAAATTGAGGAGATGAATTGTGTATCACCTATATATAACTTATTAAAAGAATAATATTCCAATTCAACCTTACCTCTTAAATTGTAGAGTCAAATATTCTTTAGATTAATACTTATAAAAAATATTAATATAAATAAATAAAAAAATTTATGTAATAGCCTAACCAATTATATTAACTTAAAAATATAAGTACATAAGAATCAAAAAATATTAAGTATTGGAGGAATTAAACTCACTCCACGAGAGTCATACAGGCCTAGCCCAGAAAATAGTAACCAAAATAACATATAGGCATTTCCAAGAAATAGATAACAAATAAAAATATGGGCATGTCCCAAAAATAGAACACTCCTAGGAAGCCAAAGCAGTTGCAGAAGGAGGAGGAGGAGGAGGATATGGTTCATCCTTCTTTCTCCAGACCTTTGTATGATGTAGTTCAGGATTTGGAAGAGTCCAACCATCCACATTGTCATCTTCATTTTCTTTTTCCTCCCTATGCGGAGAGATTTCCAAAGTCAATATGTGAAAGAATTTGGATGACGAAGCTCATCCAGAATCGACACCTGAACTGGTCCATCCTAAAGGCGTGGGAGGGAAAACCACCTGTAGAAGGCCATCCAGACGGGGACCCATAGTGAGGAGGTGTGTCATCCCGTGTGCAAGGTGAAATCCAGTGGTCTAGTGAATAATGTTGGGGAACCTGTGAATGGGCTATGTTTGAACATCGATCAGAAGAACTATGATCATGATGATGACCACGGGCAGGAGAACGACCACCGATAGTAGAAGAATCTGGTGGCACCCTAGCAACCATACAATGAGCATTGGCCCAATGTTACAAAAGCTTCTGCAAGTGGGCCAGCTCAAGAATCACCTTGTCAGCTTGTACTTATATTTGTAGAATCACATTATTGCATATACAAGATTTAACAAAAAAAAAGAAATTAATATCAATTGTGACATGTAAAAAAATTGTTGAATTTCTATCCTTCTAAAGATAAAATAAGATTTACATTATAAAAGTATGCCACAGTTGCAAAAATGGGGAAGGAAACTTAGGGTTATCACCTAGGAGAACCATATTCCAGGAAAACAATTCTAGGCGAAATGGAGAAAAAAATCATGACTCCAAACCGAATAATTATGAGCCCTTCTATAAAACCAAAAATTGTGAAGAAAGAGCTCAGATTGTCCATAAAAGGGGCAATGGGGATCTGGAATGCCTAAATAGTGAAGGTGGGAGCCTAAAGGTAATCCTTGGAAAAGAAAACATAGGCAAAGTGGGCTATTTTGGGTTCTGTGATAGTAAACTACACAGTGGAAAACCACAACCTCTAGGCTGAATGTGAGGGTTATAAATGTCATCTCTAGTTAAGGATATGGACCATTGGAAAATGAGGAAAAATACATTGATAATCCTATCAAGGCTGATATCTCAAGAAAGTTGTTTGAGGATTCCAACGCCAATCCTTCCACCAGGGTTTGATGCTTGAAATGCCAATTTTATGGAGCGATTCCAATGGCAAAGCTGAGAAAAGAAGTTCAAAATTCTGATGATCTTGGCGAGTCAGATGGAATTGGACTTGAAAAATCCTCCCAAGTGTGAAGAGATAGTAGGCTTGGAGATAAGGTCTTGAGGGGTCCTTATATCACGCTTATGAAAGTGAAGATCATGAATACCCAGGAGATGAATCATTGGAATGCCTTGAACCTGCATTAAAGGAGACCACTAGAGATTATGTTGATTAAAAGAAAGTCCATCTCAAAATTTGGCTCCATCCCAGTGAAGCCATGGTTTGACTACTTCCCAAGCTCTTCAAATTCTTTTAGCAACAAATTAACCATGGATTTGCATTAGTTCTTGCATGAGAAAAAGGGTTTGAAAACCAATAACTTTCCAAGTTGGCCGATGCAAAGAATACCCAGAAGAGATGTAATTTTGAAGTAGAATTTTCCATGCTTCATTTCCCAAAACTGAATGACCAATCCATTTGAGACACGGGGCTTGTCCTTTCTTCTGAGTAGAATTGAGAACAAGGTTGCCAGAGTTCTTGGGAAGGCAAAAATAGTCCCAATAAACTCTGTGAAAACCATATTTCTCTATACCTAAGGCTCATAGGAAATCACACAGTAGCTTCTCAAGCTTGTTGTATGAGGATTTGGATGGTGCCCAATAGGAAGAATAATAAGAATGTTTTGTGATTATTTTGGAATAGATTTGAAATTTCCCAGAAATAGAAAGCGGCTTGGTCAACCAGTAAGCCAGCTTGATCTCAATCTTTGAGAGAACTGCATTCCAAATCTCTGGAGTAAAACCATGAAAATAAAAATGGATTTCCAGAAAGTGAAAGACCTAGCCATGTTGAATCCACTTCCATTCATACTAAAGAATCCACTATGGTTCTAGAAGGAATGTCTAATGATAAAAAAGGGTTTTATGTCATTGAATGGTAGAAAGAGAAGTCAAGCAAAAATTTTCTATGCATTGGAGTTCATTTTGGATATTCTCTCGATCCTCAAGGAGGGTGAGGAAAGAATCATCTGCAAAAATCTCATTCACAAGATAGGAAGTGGAACATGGAAGGGTAATACCTAGAACCTGTCCTAAAGAAATAGAAGAGGCAAGAAAATAGTCAAAGCCTTCTTCTGCCACAACATAGATGGATGGAACTAAAGGGAACCCTTGACGGATGGACCTGTGCAAGACAAAAGTATGAGATTGATGGTTGATAGGGAATAACTTAGATACATCTATGAGTTTCCTTGAACTCTTCTTAGGTCACTCCTAGGACCCTTAGGGCTTCCTCAATCCACCCTCCAAATCTTGGAAAGATTCAACTCTTTCCCTCTCCTAAGAATTTTCCTATCTTTTTAGGTTTCCATACTTTGCTCTTTGCAAGAACTCCTTTCAACTATACCTCCCAAGCCCTAATGATTGTTTTGGATTATAGGAGGGCCAAGGCTTCATTCACCTTAAATCTTGAATCCCAACATGGGTCTTAAGTTTCCAAGTTAGACCATTTCTCCATCGCTTGCCAATTTCCTATCTTTTAGGCCTTGTAGCCTTTTTCCCCAATTAGGCCTCCTAAAAAGTAGGAATGCACATTTTCAGTGACAAATCCTCAAAGGACCCCCAAATTTGTTTTAGAAGTTCTCACATACCACTCAAGACCTTCAATATTTGGTGGTCTCAGGTCTCAACCCTGTACGTACACCCTGTGTCAGAAATAGGGCTTTTTCAAGCTTTCTTGACCAGTTCTTGGTCTTTGGTCTCAAAACTTGGTGACCTGGTTTCTTGGGAACTCCTCCTCATTCTTGAGTACCTAAAAAACATATATCATTGCATCCATGGCCTTCTTGGCTCATGAAAACATCCCTCCTACATTTACCAAACACTTCTTCTTGGTCTTCCTAGTCGGGCTACAACCATAGCTCGCCTAGGGAAAGACCTTAAAAATAGGTGCACACACTTCCAGAGATCCTCCTTCTAGATTCTTGAAGATCCATGGACCTAGTATCCATTCCCAAGTTTCCATACAAAACCAATGGTGGGAAATGGAGTTAGGTCCACATCTTTGCCTCTCAGTTAGAACTGGACAGCAAACTGTCTAAAGCAAGCTAATATACAAAAAGAAAAAGAAAAGTAATTACAAAGAAAACTAACTATTGGAATCACTTTGCAACATGCCCAAAAATGGCCTCAAATAATCATAGTAATAAATCTAATCCATGCACAACAAGAAAAACACAAATTTCTTCAATTCTGCTACTCTGTCATTCAAAAACTCCTTGGCTCCAAAACCCAAAATCCGTACAATGACTTCCAAACCCTCAAATTAGGGTTTTCCTTTCTTATATCCCCTCAACACACATGCCTAACTCCTTGGATGGGCTCAAAACAACTTAAACATCGAAACCCTTAAGACAACCAAAAATGTTATCAGCAACTTTTAAAAGTTGCTAATGTTGCATAGCAACATTTTGACATATTTTACATATTTGCAATTTTCAAGTGTTTTGACACTAATCTAACCTAACTAACCCTATTTATACCTCTTAGGGTATCATAGGACCCTAAAGAAATGGAAAACATCAACTTGCCACTTGACCACATTATCAAGTACAATGTCATTAATGAGCCAAAATGAACTACTTTGACCTAACAGAAAGCACAATTAAACACTAACTCAAGACACACTTGGTCCACATGACCTTATATAATTACAATGCCCTTCAAGAGGGTCTTTAACACTTTCACACACCCAAAATTACATGATACCACCAATCTGACTGGCTTCTCAAGGGTGCTCCTGCACCATACTACCAAGGCTAAGAACTTAAGTCACCTTTGGTGACAGGAGCTTAGGATCAACTCCCTGCTTCTTGAACTCATTCTCAGCCACCCAAATAGCTTTAGCCTCTAATTTTATTTCCCACTGAATGAGATGCTCCATGTAAGTTCCCTGTCTAGTCTTTTTCTTCACTCTAGAGTCCAAAATCTTCACAGCTATTGGTGTTGGTGTAGGTGAAATCTAAACATCTTTTGTTATTTCCTTACTATCTGACTAGGAATTAGTTTGTAATGATGTAGGCCCTTTATACATCACCAAATCTTACACATTAAAGACAGGTGATAATGCCAAATCTGATGGCAAGTTTATTTTATAAGCATTCTGCCCATATTTTTCAAGAATCTTGCAAGGACCTATCCTCCTCATTTGAAGTTTTGTGGGGACTCCCTTCTGCAATCTAGATTTGTTAGGGTGTACCATTACAAGATCTCCCAGAGAAAACTGAATATCTCTTCTTCCTTCATCAACTTTGGCTTTTAGTCTTTGTGTAGCCTCTTGAAGTTGCTTCTTCACTTGGTCATGAACCTCCTTCATTGATTGAGTGAAGTCTTCTGCATATGCACTCTTACCTTCCTCATGTGCCAAGTTTCTTAACTCCAACACACCTCTAGGGTGTAGCCCATAAACTACTTCAAAGGGAATTTTTCCTATTGTCCTATTAACACTGTCATTGTAGGCATATTCTGCCTATGGTAACAACTGATCCCACATCACTCCATACTCCTTTGTCAAGCATCTAAGGAGATTTCCTAGTACTATGTTAATAAATTCAGTCTAACAATCAGTTTGGGGATGGTAGGCTGACCCAAATGATAGGTTAGTTCCTAACCTTGTCCACAAGGTCTTCCAAAAATGAGCCATAAATTTTACATCTCTGTCAGATACTATGCTGATGGGTAAGCCATGA
>MU227387.1:945075-967510 GCA_018584345.1 Thuja plicata | reverse complement strand
CACACTTGGTCCACATGACCTTATATAATTACAATGCCCTTCAAGAGGGTCTTTAACACTTTCACACACCCAAAATGACATGAGACCACCAATCTGACTGGCTTCTCAAGGGTGCTCCTGCACCAATGGTCATTAATAGTAATATAAGAAAAGGCATCTGTAAACAATATTTGTACAAAGAGCACAAAACGACGGCCAAAACCAAGGGCTTTTAACATGGAAAGAATGAAAGGTCTCTTTGTGCAGTCATAGGCTTTAGAAAAATAAATTTTTAGGAAGATGTAATTTTGGTTGGAATGGAAGGTTCATTCCATACCCTCCCAAACAACTATGATATTATCCAGAATAAATCTGGATTCAATGAAACCAGTCTGATCAAGATGCATATTCTAGGGAAAAAGATATCAATTCTTTAAAGCAAGGGCCTTGGCAATGATTTTATATGATACATTAAGTAAAGTGATCAACTACCAATCACAGAGGTCTTTGGGGTCTGAAGTTTTAGGTATGAATTTTATATTCCCTTTGTTTATTTCTTGGCCTAGAGTCCCATTTTGAAAAGCTTCAAGGTATACATGATGTAGGTCTAAACCAACATAATCCCAAGGAGATTTATAAAATTCACATGGGAAGCCATCATAGCCTGGGGATTTCTTGTCTATCATGGAAAATGTAGCTACCTTAAGGTCTTGTATAGACAAATTTTGAACACAAAAATCCCTTTGAGAGGCTTTCAAAAGAGAAGGAACTGCAAAAAGGCAATCTTCCAGGGATTTTTAGCTAGCAGTTGTAGGCGCTTGTGCAATGAAACATTTCTGATAATGGTTAACAAAGGTTTGGAGAATGTCTAGAAGTGAAGTAAGAACTGATATGTGTTCTCTAATCCTTTTAATACCTAGTGAGGAATGACAAGGACATAGACAAGATAAAAACTCCTTGCTATTTTGATCTCCAACTTTCAGCCAATGCATACATGCCTTAATCTGAGCACCTCTGGCTGCATAGCTATCAGCAACCTACTTCTGATGACAAAGAGTTGCCACCTTTAACTATAAATCACTTGAGAAAGGATGAGTGTAAATCCTCTCTATAGTGGCACGCAACTCCTTGGTGGTCTGAGCATAATACTACCAATGGAATTGGGCTAGTTGTTTCCCATAAAATTGGAGGAGTTTAGTTGTTTGATGAATTGCATCATTCCACTACAAAATCCAACTTGATGATTGAGTGGGCCTAGGTTGTAAATTTAAAATCTTCTTTATGTGGGCCAGAGTAGGAGGATGACTCAAAAATGACATGTTGAGGAAAAATTGAGACTTAAAGGAATGTGTCAAGGTATCACACCATTCAATTCTAAATTTAATAGGAAAGTGGTCTAACAAAGTGACATCACACAAAGGTAGAACTAAAAGATTGATCTATCCAAAAAGAAAAAAAATATTAAGAAGAGATCATGGAATGATTGATACATTTAAATACTTTGTCAGAACCAACCCAAAAATTACTCCAAGTATGCCAAACCACATGCAGAAGGCGATGGTTGGTATTGGGATCAAAAAGGCCTTATTTATTCTGCATGTAAAACCAATCTTCTCACTCACCAACTGTCCATTGAAATGGTGAAAGTCTATCCTTGTAAAAATCCACCTTAACCATATTAAAGTCTCCACACAAAACCTAAGTGGTTGTAGATAATGAATCATCTACTCACCACCATAGTTGAGCTCTTTCCACTGCATCATTAGGATCATAAGCATTAATTATTCCAAAAGTATGATTGTCAATTTGCATAAGGACCCAAACCACTATATGAATGGGGTCCTCTTCATGACTACCAATTGATGAAATTAGTTTTCCATTAGTATGCAAACAACACTTTTGGTAAGCATACATTGAAAGAAATGACAAAGAGAAAACTAAAAATTAGATATAAAGAGATCACCAAAAATGACTAAATACAGAGAGAACCGACAACACAATTTTGTGTGTAAACCAAAAATGCATATTCAAAAGGATAAAGAGGAACCCGACAGAGGAACCCATCATGTAGGACATAGTACAAACTGAAGAGATAGTTAAAGAGAAAATCGAAAGGTAGTCAACTAATTCCATAGCATAACTGATCGACAGAGACCGAGAGTCAGTTGCAGCCCGCAAAAACTAGATCTGACTTCCACGTTAGATAAAACATTCTTATTATATTTATAGAATATTGATTTGTTTTTAAAACCATTTCTTTAGGGACAAGAAACATGAATGTAAGTGCTTTAATTAGTCTAACTGATTTAAAACACATACACTAGGAGCTCAAGGTAAAAAGTTGTAAACCTGATCTTAGAGTTAACATTGTTTTTCATGAAGCTTGATGATGTCAATCCATCTTATAAATAGATGATGCAATCATTCATTATACATGTGTGAATATAGAAGATAGGATGAATGAATTCTACGAGCACATCTATGGAATAGATTGAAAGTTTCAAGAACCAGAACAACAAAAGGTGAATTTGGTTAGCAAGAACCAAGGATAGAGGCTACTGAGAATTAGAGGTATTACTCAATCACATTAGGTGATAATCTTATTCATGTAAACTTAGATGGATCTGTATCAACAATAGGATATTGCATTTACCAGGTCAAATTGTAATTTTCTATCATTCTAACAAGTGGAGAAAAGTGTAAAAATCCTTTCAAGGAACGTGGATTTAATAGTCCAACTATAAATCTCTTAACCGAGTGCACACTCAATAGTGCTGCTAAAGCTCTTAACCAAGTAGAATTTAACATGTCTCCATAGATACTCTTAACCAGATAGATCATCAGAAGTGATCAAATTGTAAGCCTTAACCGGCCCCTTCCAATCTGTAGATAGTGAAGATTTTGTGGGTGTCATCCCCACCGTAGTTTTTACTTCCTAACAGGAGTTTTGTGCGATAGCATATCATGTTTTATGTGTCAATTACTTTCATGAATGTTTCTATGAATGTTCACATGTATGTTAAGTTTATAAATTGATATAACTCACATCAAGATAGTATAGATCAGATGAATGGATATACAAATGATTATACAAAGGTTAATTGAATAATGGATACAAAAGTTTTAGAGGTATTGATTCACCCCTCCCCTCTCAGTACACACTGCCCATTAATTCCAACAATTGGTATCAGAGCCAAGTCCCTTCTTTGGAAATGCTTAAAGGCTTAAGAGAAAAGATCATATAATGGAGAAGTACAGACTCGACAAGAATATTGAAAATAATAAGATAGAAATTTAGATGTTCTATGAATAGTATAAAGAAGATAGAATCAACATGAGACAGTTGTTAGATGAAAGAAATATTATGGCATCTTGTTGTAATGAGATAGATTATCATGAGGAAAAGATACTAGATTTCTTTGAGTCTTCAAGATCAACTACAAGCAAAGCATCAGATACATCAGAAGAAAGCATCACAAGCCTAACTGAAATCAATCTACATCTGGCTGGACAAGTTAAATCTCTGCAAATCATTCAAGAGACACAGATGGTAAGGATGATTGATTCCATGAACAATGCTAGACAAGATGAGCAAGAAAGAACACTAGCTATTGATGATAGAAGAAAGATTATAGAAAAGCTACAAGAAAAAGAGTCTGAAATACAAAGACTTACAGAGCATCACCATGAGATTACAAATTAGATTATTCTTATGAATCAAGAGGCAAACAGAATAAATGTTGAACTCATTGAAAGAATAGAAGCTATCGGTGAGCTAAGGGATGAGAATGAAAATTTGAAACATGAAATAAGAATTCAGCAACATCATAATGAAATTATCAAGAAAGCTGAAGAAAGCAATAAAAGAATGGATGATTTTCTTGAAGGACAACGAAGAGTCAACAACAACACAGGTCTAGGTTTTAAAAAGAATGGAGAATCATCAAATCAAACTAATCCAAAGAATGTCTATACAAATTCAAGACCAAGAAAGCTTACATGCAATCACTGTGGAAAGAAAGGCCATACATCAAATGTATGCAGAGGCAAAATGAAAGGTATTCCTAAATCTACATCTTCATTCATAGGATTTTGTTATAAATGTAACAAGAAAGGACATAAAGCATATGAATGTAAGTCTAAGATGAAATAACCAAAGAAGGAAACCTACATGGACAAATATTGCCCTACTTGCAAAATGAATGGGCACACAACTCTTGAATGCTGGAAAAAGAAAAGGCAAGCATGGAGGCCTAAAGGTCAACAAACTCCCTATCAACCGAAGAGAGTCAGTAACTAGTATCTATGGGATTACAATACTTGGACAAATTGTACAGCATGTGGAAGATTTGGTCACATTGCTACAAAATGTATGAGAAAGTGGACTACAAAGTCTAGAGGCTAGACTAACCCCAGAATGACATGCTTACACTATCATAAGGTTGGTCATCTCAAGAAAGACTGCAGAAACCAAATGACAGAGACCAACACATATCCCAATGGAAACACCATTGAAGACATCTAGAGGGCAAGAGACAAAATGTGGAGAAAAGCTTCAAACAATGATGAAGCTGGACCGGGCAATGCAAATGGTGACACTCCATCGAATGGCTCCAGTGACATCACCACCCCCACCTAAGAAGGAAAAGTATGGAACTGCATTACCCCAAGTTATTATTTTACATCAGTTCCATATTATGTTGATAAAATGCTAAATTAGCATAAGTAAATATGCATCATGGTATTACTTGTTAAAATCTGTGATAACTATGTTGTCGGGCATACATATCGAAATCTGTCGGTATACACTCAAAGATGAGACTTCCTACACTTACCGACAAGCGTCGGTTAAAAGAAAATTTGCTAGTGTAAATAGAGACTCTTCGGTGACCAAGAAAAGTGAGCAAGTTGTTTGCAATACTGAAACTCGTCGGTAAAAGCAAGAGGTATAACGACCACCCTGAAACGTCATGTTGTCACTGAAGGAAAGTTGAAGTCTTAACCGATGAACTCTGTCTTCACACACCAAGGAGTTGGTAAGCATTAATGACATTCTTTTTAGGGCAAACAGATATAAAAGGGCGACAGAACGAACTCATTGTTCACCATGACAAGAGCAGAGCAACGAGAATGATTTTTGAGCAGAAAGTGACAGGATCACAAAGCGACCATAACTCAACCACCAGCACTCCAAAGAAGTCAAAAAAAACACTTGGTGTATATAGTAAGTTCTATAAACAATCGACAACTCTATTTTCATGCATTTCACAGGAAGCCCTAAATCTGAAAATGGCTACAACCTCAAGAACTGTGAATTCGTAAAACACCAAGAAGGATGAGTTTAAGCTCATCAAGAATTTGACATGTGAGGAACCACACTACAAGATTCACCCTAAGGTTGCCTCACAACCCGACGATGCTGGAGCATTCTCGCGAATATCAGCTAGGATTTTGCTCGTCGAGGATGTTCGAGCATTTATACACTGCAAGATTGCAGAAATAGGTGATTATGAGGTTGAACAAGCTTATAAGAAGCTATGAAATGAAGATGGAACATTAAAAGATTAACATAAACATATAGAAGTGAAAGGGCTCACTAATGCCTTGTTATTCTTGAAGGTCTTCAAAACTGAGTGGATTCGGTTGATACTGAGCCAAATGCACAATCATAAACTTTGGCTGGATGAACAGAAGATGATAACCTGAGATGTTATCCATGCAGTCACCATTTACTCTGTAACCAAGAATGTAAAATCATTAAAGCACTCACCAAAGGCTGAGACTAAAAATATCACAGGAGCCAAATGGGATGGCAGAGGATTGAAGGTTTCCACCATTACCGATGATGAGATGAAATTAGGTGCATGTTTTCTAGGCTACAAATTCTTTTAAGCTAGCGGGATGAACAACATAGCATCTGGTGCAGTAGACACAACTTACAAGATTGTGAAGAAGGGAGCACAGTTGGACTTATCTGAACTTCTATTGAACCAGTTAGAAGATAATTTGAACACTATAAGGAATGTGAAGTCAAACACATGTAAGTTTGGCTCACTCATAATGTGCATTTTCTTCTACTTTAAAGAAACATTCCCATCGGTAGGAAATGTGAAATAGGATAGGAAAAACCGGTCACCATGCAGATCAGTGAACACATAGCCTCACTAGGAGATAATTTTGAGATAGTCATGGATGAATACTTTAATGTATTCAAACACCCAATGCAGAAGAGGGTAAGGATCCCCGAGTAACTCATTAAGAAGTATAAAGATGAAATATGTTTCATGGTTGATATAGATGACACCTATATCAAACCTACTGTACCGAGGACAGCATGGCTTCAACCATTAAAATATGAGATAAATATAGATCTAGCATCTAAACCAATTGATGCCTTGTTAAATGAACCATTAGATAAGAAACAACCTAAGTTTGGAACTTATGAGGAGGCCAAAACAAGAATAAAATCTAGCCTAGTTGTTAAGAAAATTGTCAGAAAAAAGGACAAAATGGTCAAGAACCTTAAGAACATACTGTCAGCAACAGAGGAAGAAACCGAACAAGAGGAAGAAGCTGAAAAGGAGGAAGAAACCGAAGGATAGATACCTATCGGTGAAGCTGAAGAAAAGAATGTCTCCAAGGCCATAGAGTCAGAATCACCTCCTCCACCAACTAAGAAGCCAAGGACAACATCTACTTCTAGAATAAGAAGTCAAACATCTAAGGATTCAAGTCCTTCACCATTGAAGAAAGGAAAAGTAAGAACATACAAGAGGAAAGCTGCCACACCGAAGAGGGGGACAAAAAAAAGAGTAAGGAAACTCATCAGAACCCGAGAAGACATTAAGGACACCAAGCAAGATGAAGCTGTAGAGGTAGAAAATGTCAAGGTTAAAGCTCCAGAAAGCATTGATGACATTTGTAAATCTATTGCAAATTCAGGATCTATTACAGACTCTAAAATTATAAGATGGTTGAAACTAGATCCAGAAGACCAGAACAAAGTTGAAGACGCCATCATAGAAAAGATGTACAAGTTCAAATATGTACTGATTCAGTTTGAAAGCAATAATGTGCCAAGGGAACTCTTAGACAAACTATACTCAAGATGGACATTTGCTTTGAAGAGTGAGAAGGAAATAAGAGAAAGAGTACTTGTTACTCTCATGCCTTTTGAATCCAAGAAGGAAGAAATTGATGAGATGATGGAGAAACACAAAAAGGAATTCTCACCAAAGTTGAGAGCCTACAAATTTCTTGAAGGGAAGCTTATAGATCTTGAACAAGAAAGCCACAAGAAATGGTGTAAAATTATAAACAAACCTACTGAGGAAGAAATCCTCGAGAAAGACCTACAACAGAAAGATGTTGATAAGGAAACTCAAGAACAAATCTTAATAAAAGATACAAAAGATGATACATCTGTTGAGACAGACAAGGAAGAACAAGACACAACCAGCAACAAAAATATGGATGTTGCAGATGAAACATGGCCTGACACCACAAAGGACAACATTGTGGACAATACTATCATTGACATAACCGATGACCTAGTAGAAGAAGTAAATAAAGATGAAGATGTCAATGTTACAAAGGACACAACCGATGAGCAGGACACTAGAATTGATAATGCACAGGTAAATATACCAGGCAACATGCCAATATTGATACAAGATATCAATATTCTTCAAGAAAAAGATAAGTCACCTGAAAAAGATACTCCCAAGGATGTAGAGGAAGATGAAAAGAAATACAACACCGATGATCAGAAGGACATCGGAGACACTCACATAGTAACTGATACTGATAAGGTTACATGAGGAGATTCAAAACAAGAAGATGTAGACACAACAGGGAAGGATGCACAAGAAAAGAAAGATGAAGTACATAAGGACATCGATGAAGGAGATAAACCTAAAGGTGGAACTCCTGAGGACACTGACAAAGTTGCTACCAACAATGTGAAGGTTAATGTGGAGACGTCTATAGAAAATCGAGAAGCTAAAACCGAATCAAAGCAGCCAAAAGAAGCACAACAAGTAACTTCATCAAGCACAACGGACAAAGCTGAGAAATTGGCAATGGTACTACACTCAAGTGCTACACAAAAGAAGAAGAATAAATCCAAGAATAATAAGTTGGAGGTCACTTTGGATGAAATCATTGAGATACCAAAATGTGGCCCAACTACACTTAATTATGAAGTATTACAAGAATACAGTGAAATATGCCAAAGGAAGGCATTACAAGAGAAGCTAAAACAACCCTAAGACTCAATAGTACTGGAAACAATTAGGGACATCTTGCACCAGATTGTACCTGATGTTGATATTGATCAAAATAAGCCAATTCTTGATCAATTAGCCACTCTCACCAAAGCAATTACCACTCAGAACATTGAGGCAGAGAAGGCAATAGAAGAGAGAGCAGAGAAGAAGTACCAGCAAAAAATCATTGAGAACATCAGCTAAGAAGTGGTAGTCAACAAGGTAAAGCTTTCAAAATTCATTACTGAATTAGATCCAATTATAACTGAAGATATTTCCTTGATTCAACAACTAAGCACATTGGAAAAGTTCACTAAAGAGAATAGTGAAAATATAGCAAAGTTAGATTCAGATCTAGCTAACAGTGCTAATAGCTTAACCACCGATGGAGAGAATGCAATTAAGTTGCATTATGAGAAGATCATTGAAATAAAGAGGTTAAGGAAGGAACTGTGGGAAGAAGAGACACACTTCAGGGAAGAAGTCACCGAGCTCCAAGCTCAACTTCTACCAAATCTAACACTGCTTCAACAACACATCAGCTCAACAAGGCATCTGATAGCAACCCCCGAGATGTCTGTAGCAGAGAGCATCTATGATATGCACTCCAAGATCACAATTGAGCACATGGCTCTAGAGAACTTAAAGGAACAATGGGAGAAAATGATGGAAGACATGAAGTCTTCACACTCCTACATTTTTATAATCTCTAAGGTATAGACCTTTGCCCTTAATATCAAAAAAGGGGGGAAATGATATGTATTCAGATGGGCAAATGAAATAGGGAAAATGATATGAATTCAGATGGGCAAATGATATATGGAAAATGATATGTATTCAAATGGGCAAATGATATATGGAAAATGATATGTATATGTATATTCATATGGGGAAAATGATATGTACAGATAGGCAGGCACTATACAGTACTACCGAAAATAATCATATACTGGCATATATATAGGGGGAGTCATTAAATGACTAAAGATTATATATGTTGTACATACTTAACATTTTGTTAGTATTTTGCACATATCAGTTTTTGATACTAATATCAAAGGGGGAGATTGATGACATTAATTTTCCATTCGTATGCAAACAACACTTTCAGTAAGCATACACCGAAAGACAGGACAAAGAGCAAACCAAAAATCAGATATAAAGAGATCACTGAAAATGACACAATACATAAAGAACCGACAAAACAACTTTGTGTGTACACCGAAAATGCAAAGTCAAAAGGATAAAGAGGAACCCGACGTGTAGGAAATAGTGCAAACCAAATAGACAGTTAAAGATAAAACTGAGAGAACAAAACTGAAAGACAGTCAACTAATTTCAGAGCATTACCAACCGACAGAAATCGAGAGTCAATTGCAGCCCGCAAAAAGTGGATCTGACTTCCACGTCAGATAAAATAGTCTTATTCTATTTATATAATCTTGATTTGTTTTTAAAATCATTTCTTTAGGGATAAGAAACATGAATGTAAGTTCTTTAATCAGTCTAACTGATTTAAAACACATAGACTAGGAGATTAAGGTAAAAAGTTGTAAAACTGATCTTAGAGTTAACATTGTTTTTTCGTGAAACTTGATGATGTCAATCCATCTTATAAATAGATGATGAAATCATTCATTATACATGTGTGAATATAGAAGAGAGTATGAATGAATCCTACGAGCACATCTATGGATCAGATTGAAAGTTTCAAGAACTAGAACAACAAAAGGTGAATTTGGTTAGCAAGAACCAAGAACAGAGACTACCGAGAATCAGATGTTTTAATCAATCACATTAGGTGATAATCTTATTCATGTAAACTTAAATGGATCTATATCAGCGATAGGATATTGCATTTACCAGGTCAAATTGTAATTTTCTATCATTCTAACAAGTGGAGAAAAGTGTAAAAATCCTTTCAAGGAAGGTGGATTTAACAGTCCAACTATAAATCTCTTAACCGAGTACACACTCAACAATGTTGCTAAAGCTCTTAACCGAGTAGAATTTAACAGGTCTCCACAGATACTCTTAACCGGGTAGATCATTAGAAGTGATCAAATTGTAAGCCTTAACCGGCCCCTTCCAATCTACAGATAGTGAAGATTTTGTGGGTGTCATCCCCACCGCAATTTTTACTTCCTAACAGGAGTTTTCTAAGGAAATTTATGATGAACACCTCTTACTGAACACTTACATCAGAGGTGTGTGAGACCTCAAACATTCCAAGAGATGAAATTCATTCTAAACCATCATTCATGGCATCCTCGTCCCCAAGAGAGGATAAATTGTTATGCCTATGCAAAAATTTATTCCAAACAACTAAATTTAAACTATGATATTCATAAGGATTAAGAAATATACATTAAAATAAATTTAGTTATAATCATGTCCATAAAGACACATTTTCTTAAAAAGGAACACACTTTGATTAAACTAATAAAATTTGAAAGCTACTAGAAATCCTAATACCAAAATCGTATCCTTTGAATAGCGTGATTCCCATACAAAATTTATTTATATTTTATAATCCTCCCATACGTATATTTGGTTACAAATCTAACTCCTTGACCTCTACTCAAGTTTGGTTACCCCATATTATGTGCTTCTTGGTGTATTTTAGCTTTCCTATGGCTTTTCAACTTTCTTATCTAGTAGTCTTTGAATTTTTGGGTGATTTTAATTTAGACTAATTGGCCTCCTTTTACTTTTATGAGGATTCACTTTTTTTATTTCGTTGTATAATGTTGTGCTTTATATTTTATATTTTATATTTTTTATTGTAATGCTTTTGGGTGTAGTTAGATAAATATAAATCACAATTAATTTACATATTAGGGGAAAGGCACTAGTAGTGGCTATAGCTAACTTTGCATGCTTATATCTCCTAAATGATTTCGGCTTCTGGGTATTAACTACTTAAAGCTAAGGTTTCGGCTTATGGGCATTAATGATGCACACTATAGGAGTCATTATGTACAAAAGGGTCAAAAAGTGTTCATTTCAAAGATTCAACTGATGCATGACCCCCATTGCACCAATAATCGCTCACTCAAAATCACTAGTACTTGTGGACAAATGTCCCAGTAGTAGTGCACAAATTAGCCAATCATGAATAAAAAAAAGCAAAAAAATGATCAACTATTTGTACATAAATGATTCATTATTGGTATATGTGAGATTATTTGAGTGAACGATTATTGGGGGGTCACTATGACATTAAGTGAGTGGTTATTGGACCCCAAGCCACTATTGGTGCATTTCCCCTAGGTCTATTTTTATTTGGACATTTTATAAAGATTCAATTGTGTAGTTTTTGAGTTCTATTCTTCTATCTATATTTTATGGGTGGCGGTTTGCATGAACCCATCTTTTATAAGCATGAATGATTCACTTAGCACTAATCACATCTAGGTGAAGCATTGGAAGTTCCAAGAGGTCACTACCCAATAGCACATCAACTCAAGCATGCTTAACAATGAAAATTCCAAGAAGATCTAGTGCACATAGCTTATTATTTCATATTGATGATGTCATGTGAAGTCTTAATGCTTAACTATGGAACAATCATGTTCATAAGAAAGGGGTTCATATGAACCACTATTCAAGAAATATGGATCAATGAATTTGACTCAAAAAATACATAGTTCAATCTTGACAAAACATCATAATCTAAAACTTTGAAAAATACACCTTATTTGTCTATCATTATTCACTATCTATATGTGTCTCATTTATTGAGTCCTACTTGATACACATTATAGCATCATGTTGTATATGGTTAATATGCAAGTTGTAGCTTAATTAATGAAGACAATGGTATATTGATTATGTCATCCACCAAAGTTGACATTACTAAGAGGTGGGGGAAGGGTATCAACAGTTGTTATAGCTAACTTCGTGTGCCTTAGGCTTGTAAACGGTAATAAAATATTGATGATTTTTTTGTTGTTTTTGTATGCAACTTTAATGCTTATACATATTATTTTGGATTCTACGTAGTTACGCCAAACAATGTGGGATT
This sequence comes from Thuja plicata, assembly GCA_018584345.1. Taxonomy (NCBI): domain Eukaryota; kingdom Viridiplantae; phylum Streptophyta; class Pinopsida; order Cupressales; family Cupressaceae; genus Thuja; species Thuja plicata. The sequence continues at coordinate 955,237 of MU227387.1, read as the reverse complement.
CCTTATGCATGAAAATGTTCAAAAAGTAATCATTTTGAGTTGATGTCACATACGTACCAATAAAGTTGAACAATTGATTCAACTACTAACGTTTTCTCCAACTACTAGACATTACCAATAAACAACTATTGACCTACTATATAATTTTTTTAGTAGACTTTTAATTAACGAAATTTAATATATGACAAATGAAACATGAATACTAAACCCCCTTCCTTTATAATCGAATAAAATAAATTAGAATTACCTTATAATAACTTTGAAAAACTAAAACCCAATCTTTTAAAGAATCTATAAACTTTATTAAACCATCATAACTCTATAATGTTAAGTGGAATGCAAAGAAAACCCATTGAGAAAGAAGGCAAAAAGTACCTAGGATGGGGTGATGCAAAAGTCAAGATCTCGCCATTTAATGCTTGCATAGATTTCAAAGCATGAGCAAAAACTCACCCGAATATTCATTCAATTGAGAAAATTCGAAGCTGTATTGTGGGTAACGTTGAGTTGCAACCTAAGCAAGAAAGAAATATTATTAATAATAAAAGGCGCTTAGTGTTGTGCGGGTCATTATTGAGGTTGGTAGGGCTTACCCGCATAAGTTAGATGGGCTTTGCACGGATTTGACATTTTCTTTTTAGTGGAAAAAAGAAGATTATTAAGTTTGATATTCAAGATTCATATCTTTTATAGATTTCATGGGATTGACTAACCATAAACTTAACATGAATATATACTCATCTTCAATAATTTATTTGACCAAATCTTTGGAAATCTCGGAATATGTTGCCCTCTTCCACCTGCTTGAGATATGCTCAATCTTCATACAACAAAGTGCAATGTATCCATTTTATATTAAATTGGTTTTGTTTATATTAAACTAGTTGACTAGGTAGAAAAGTGTCCCAAAAGAATATGGGAAGCTTGTGAAAAGTGCCCTAACTTAGCTTTCTTTATGGGCAAAAAGCATATTCACCCCTTTCTAAGCTTTCATTTTCCTTCAATTATACCTAATTTTTGTAATCGATTAAGGTTAGTTGTAAAAGTTACAATATCTCCTCCTTTGAGATGGATTGGTAATGTTTGTTAAATTTGATGTCTATTTTTTTTTTTTAATGAGAAGCAAAATAGAGGGTCTAGCCTTTACAGAGTCTAAAATATGAAGACAACACGCCCATCAATAAATCACACACAAACCAATTTGACTATGTAGTTTGATTTTATAAAAATAGTAAAATATAAAATATAATATATTAATTAACTAAAAAGGGATATTTGAAATGGGGACCATTCACTCATACTGTAATTAGGAATGGCACGTCTTAAAAGTTAAGATAATACATGTTGGCATAATCAACAAGGGATAGTTCAATCTATTATATGTTTTTCCATTAACCAATAAGAAGTATTTTTTAAATAATGATATTTAAATTGGATGTCCATTAAATATGGATGGGTTTTTAAAAATTCTTGTTATGTAAAACTAAGGTTAGCGCAACTACTTCTTGGAGAAAAGTTTTAGATATATGTTCTATTGTAGTGATCAAAATTATTAGTGTTTTAAATATAATATTAAATGTATAAGTGTTATATTTTTGTGTGATTTTAGTTTATGATATTATAATATTTTAATTTTGTTATTGTTCATTATTAGATATTGACTTCAGTTTTTAAGTATATTTTTTATTACTTTGGATGGTGTGGACTTGACCTAAGTCACTTTCACACTTATGGATTAGAATTTTAAACTTTTAAATTTAGATCTTGCTAACTATTTTTGCTAGTTGATGCGAGTCTAATCAAGTACATTTATATTATTGTTAGTGTCATGTTATTGTATTTTACAGACATCCGCTCATTCTTTGAAATCACTATGGAGATTATATAAGAATTATATAAGAACTTCTCATGAAGATTGTAGAATTATTCTTACACACACCATGCTAGGTCCTTTCCACACTTGTTTGTTGTCTTTCATCTTTTACTTAGAGTCATAAATTCAATCCAACTAGGGCTTCATGGGTTGTCTTTTGTCTTTCATCTTTTACTCAAGCTAATATAAGTAAATAAAGTAACATTGCAAAATTTTGATTACATAAAGGAAAATTGTCTAGCATTTTGATCACAAGTATAAATACACTACAAAAAGGTTTTGAATCTATTTCACGATTTGTTTCATAAATTTGAATTTATTCCTATATATGTTACTCATCTAAAAGTAAAAACATAAGGAAATAAAGGCAATGTTCAATTTGAATTTAAAATTGAAGCAAGAGAAGTATGGAAATAGAGACGAGCCATGTCAAGCTAGATAAAGTAAATCAATGATCACATGATGCTCTATAATAGGAATCATAAACAATTTATTATTAACAAAATAAATGTAGCTCAATAGAGAATAGTTGGATGCTACAAGACATTATGAAAAGGTGAGAGGTAGGATATATTTTCCATTAAAAATGAGCGGTATAGTAAAAGACACAATCAATTGTAAGGAAATGATTAAAGAGAGAGGACCATGTGTTAATATAGAAGAGATCTCCCCCAACTCACTCTATAAGAAAATGAGAAAAATGGTAAGCGTGAGAAAATAAACAAAAAATGATCATCATACATGGGAAGAGAATAAAATCATATAAAACAAGGATGCCTAAAAAATAATAGAGTTGAGACTTAGTTCCCCCCCCAATAGGGAAGAAAATGAAAAACCAATAAACTCTTAAAATAAAATAGTCATGAGAAAGGAATGCATGGAAAGACTATAGAAAAGAGAGGAATATGAAGAGGAAACTTGCCCCTAGAAAGAATCAGGATGATGATTTTACTCTAAAACAAAAGAAAATAGAAAACATATAAAGTAATACTAAAATGATACACCTAGAATTGTGTTCATATTAATGGAACATGACAAAGAAGAGATAATATCAAATGCCAAAAATATAGGTAACAATAACCTAGTGAAAAATCACTTGAGAGATAGTCAAAAGCAAGGCATGGGAATAAATAAAGGAAGGAAGGTATGAAAAAAATAAGTTATATGGAAAACATTAGAAGGCTCCCATGAGAATGCTACAAATAGAGGAATCAAAATAGAAACTTGTGAATAGCAAGATAGAGGTAGTCTCAGTTTCATGAATTAGTGTCTATAATATCATAGAGAGGGAAAATAATATGTGAAATATTGGGTTATAAATATAGAGGTAAATGTCAATATCATGTATCATCCCTAAAATATAATGATATATAGGAAAAATAGAAGTAGGAAACTACATGAAAGAATTGTAAAATACAAAGGTATTAGCATGTATAACATCACAAAGTGAACAAAGGAGAGAAGGTAGGAAAATGACATGAAGCACACATTTGATTTATCAATAAAGTAGGTAAAAAGGTATAATGATGCAAATAAGTATGCCCCACAAGGAGAATAAGTAAGATAATTCTCCAAAGGATGAGGTTTACTAGTAATAATTATAAAATTTGGAGAAAGAATGACTATAATAGACTAAAATAATGTATCATCAGAAGAATGGATAATTATATTAATTACTACAAAAGTAGGAATAGAATTAGTGACAAGAGATACAATAGGGAGTTGCAAGGAAGCCCTTAAGAATAGAAATGAGTTCAATAATTACAATAGATGAAAGAGAGGAAGTTGTGGGAGAGGAACATATATTATAATAATCATATTAATCATTATATGCATCAAATTTGAAAATTTTGTCATGATTTCAGTTCATCTAACAAATCTATATCATCATAATGAAAAAGTAAATATTAATGTTATTGTATTATATCTCTTAGAAGTCAAAATCAATTGGTAGAATGACCCAACATCCTATGATATTGGCGTAGACAAGGGTACTCCCCTTCGACTATAAACACCAATCTCAAACACACAAAAAAAAAGACCAAAGCACATGCAAAAAATAATGTCTACTTTCAAATTAAATCTTTACCCATTGATAAGATTGTAACAAATGAATTCAATCATATTAATTTAGAAACAAAACCAATTTTTCAAAAGAAATTTCAGATTAGACTGTCTCGTGAGCCTCTCTCTTCTCTTCTTGTTTGCATATCCCATACAAATCTCTCCACACACAATGATGTCCACAAGTCCTTTATCAGGCCCCCCTTTCCCTCGCTTTTATGTCTCCCCTTTATATCAACTTGCAACTATTTTTATTAATAAATTTGTGACCTTTCATTTCATTTTCTTTCATGGTTGTCACTGCATCTTCTAGCTTGTCTCTTTATATCACATAGGAATGTCAAGAGGTTTTCAATACTTTGTAGAATATTTTCATTTGGTCCAACTCAACCTGCAACCTTATCCTTTTGTGTATTTTTTCCTTCATTTTGGCATTACCCCAAAAGAACCATTTCAATATGCAACCATTCCAAAACATCTACTTAGTATAGGTTGCATGGTTTTTGGAAAAGGTTACAAAATTTGGCTTTATGACTACCAATTTCCTTGCAATACCTTTTCAAATCCATTTTTTGAAAGCTTATTATCATTAAAATTCAAATACTACCATTCACTCCACCATAAATATGCATCTATTTATTTTAGGTTTTCTTTTTTATAGTTCAAATGCACATTTGTGCTTCCACATTTTGCATACATATATACAAGAGAAGCTACCACTAAACAAAACTACAAAATCTCATGTTTTGATAGATATCCATATCCATCATCCATGAACATTGAACATTAAACTAGTTTTTGGACTAAAACATGAGGTGAGCACAAAGTTGGAAAGTTTAAATAAACTAAAACTTGAGGCAAACAAAATGAGATTAATTTTTTTGGTTGATGTCGATCACTATTCACCCAGGATGCTTCTACATCACACATGTCGAGAAGGAAAACATTTGTGAGTAGAACTCACAAAATGGAATTAGGTAGTTGAAATAGCCTTTTAGTTTGTAAACAACTTGAGGCAAAATCCATTGGCAATGAATACAAACATAGCTTCTTCCTCTACCTCTTTTAGCACTTAGTCGAGACACTTGTCAACCTCCTCCACCAAGTATTCCATCTTTACCTCTTCCCTATTGTGGACTTATGTCTACCGTAGACTGTCCTCCTCTTCCAAACACACCCTCCATTCCTCTCCTCTTTCATGGGCTACAACCCACCATCAACTAGCCTCCTCCTCCAATATCTCTCTCTTCTTCTCCTCCAAAAAATCTCTACTCTCCTCCCCTTCTTCATGGTATCTTGTTCACTACAAACTGACCACCTCCACCAAAATCCTCCTACAGCATCCTCTAATGCTTCTACATGCACCCAAGCAACCTCCTAACACCAATTTTTAATATGTACTTCCACTCTTTCTCTTACTTCTATGTGCTCATATGCAATATCTAATTGCAATAAATCATTTGTTCTCATCTCTTTCGCACAAAACAAAGAAAAATTAACTACCTCTTCATCCTCTTCAACATCCTCTTCATCATCTCTTGTTGTGACTTCTTCAAACACATTATATTTTTTAGGAACCTCTACCCCAACCTCTATCTAGTGAAATTCTTACTCATCTACTACCTCAACATGTGAGGTACCATCACCTTCTTCACATTATTTTATTTCATCTATCGATTGGTAGTCTTCAATAACCATATCTTCATTCTTCTTTACACTAGTGCGGGCTGCTCTCATCTCTTTATCCTTTTGGCTACAACTATTTTTATTCTATGGGGTTCTTTACATCCCATATATCTCTTCCAAATATTGCTTTAGGAAAAAATCAACATGGTCCTTCTCACAACCCACTTCATCTTCTTTTTCGGACTCATCCTCTTCTCATTTATTGCAATCACCATCAGTAACATACACATTTCCTCATGGATTCAAGATCTCAACTAATCAAGACTTTGTACACCTACAAGAATCCTCTTGATCTCTCCACAACCCCTTCACACTTTCACGTTCAAACTGCCTCATAGTCAACAATCACTTTGCGCAACTCCACTCATCACCCATAGTTCCTAGTGTCAGACTACCTCACATTCAAAACTCTATTTGCATTCTCAAGACTACCATCTCTGATACCAATTGATGTAGACTAGGGTACTCCCCTCTGAATGCAAACACCAATCACAAACACACAAAAACAAAACAAATGTAGCACATAATCTATAATTTCAAATTAAGTCTTTACTCATTGATAAGACTGCAAAAAATAAATTCAATCATATTAATTTAGAAACAAAACCAATTTTGCAAAATAAATATAAATCAAAATGTCTTATATGTCTCTCTATGATCTTCTTGTTTTCATATCCCACACAACTCCCTCCACTCACAACGATGGCCACAAGTATTTTTATCAAGCCCCACTTTTCCCTCACTCTTATGTCTCCCATTTATATCAACTTGCAACTATTTGTACTAATCAATTTGTTAGTAATAACTGAGAGGTGGGGGGGTGAATCAGTGGCTTCAAAAACTTTTCTTTATTCTAACCATTAATCAAATATACCTCAGATTATTATGTCCCTTACAAGATGCATGCCATGAAATACTTTATAATAATTAATTGTCTGTCGGTTTTCCTTTTCTGGCCTTATTCTCCTTGATTACCGATAAGCAGTAAAACTTATTTACCGATACTCAGTAAATATGCAGAGTATACCGATAAATCCAGAAATGCATATGTGAAATGTAAAATAGTAAAGTAATAAACCATACACACATAACACAAGGATTTTAACGTGGAAACCTTGTTAAGGAAAAAACCACTGGGACCAGTACCCCAAATTTTCACTCTTCTGAAGTGAGCCCTGTTAGTAGCCAACCATGTTAAAGGTTACAAACACACTGTTAGGTGTAACCTTGTTAGAGGATTTTATACATAGAAGTTGTCACTTAGTATCGGGCAACTCAGTTTGCTACCATCCTTGAATCAACCTCCTTCTTAGACTGTCAATAGGATTTAGGAAAATCTAGTGCTACTTTCATGAATCAACCTTTTTGGCACTCCTTGGGATGTACCTCAATATATAGAAGACTATTAAATCCTTCTCTGTTAAGAGACTTGATGCTTCAATGTTTAAACTGAAACACAATGACTTGTTTCTAATGCAACTTGAATTGTACATTTTCAGATCTATTTAAGTACATTACCTCTCTTGTGATCCACACTTTCTTCTCTGTGATGTTGTGCTTCACTGTTTGTCGGTGTCTGTAGAATTCTTTAGCTCTCCCTCAACTTGATTGATCAGGACTGTATGAATCCTTCATTAGTTTCTCTTCTACATCCTCTTTCTATTCACCCCCGTGATTGTGATTAATTGGAAATGAATTAAACTTGTCTCTTATATAGACATGATATTCACCATTTCTTGATTCTTGATTCTTGATTCTTGGTGTGAAAAAAAATCTAGCCAATCTAATTTAAAGCATAACTCCTAATTTATCTCGTAGTTATCTTTATCCCAACTATACAAATCTTCTTTAAATCAATCACTTAACTCTGGTCGAATAAAATAATAAAAACAACCAGTTAAGTCTATCTTTTAGCTCTTGCCAGCTAGATATTTTGTCATTTTCTAAACTCTATGTTATGTCGGTCAACTCTGCAGTTAGTCGTCAGTGACAACTGCCAGTTCTGTCAGTGTGACTCCAGTCAGCTTCGAGATCTCCGTCCATCAGGCATCATTGGAATTTACTCATCGGGCAACTATGTTCTCATCTCGTCGGGCATCCTGTGATTTTGCTTCATCGGGAAATACTGTCTTTTGCTCATCAAGTATCACTGGGACTTTGGTTCTTTGCCTTTACCAATGGTGTGCACTCCATCGATGTTATCTATCACTTAGTGAATACTTGACTTTTATGCATTGTTGAAAGCATAATCTTTGTTCCATTGATTCTCTGAAGTCTTTGGCATTGTATACATGACCATACAGATGATATCAAGTTGACATCAATGACAATACAAACCATTAATTGATTTAATGTCTTGCATTATCTTTCAACTTAACATTATCAAACATTCAATCAGTTACATGTCATCAATCTCTCCCTTTTGTATTGATGGCAACATACAATATTATCACACTATACTATTTCTAATATAATATGAAATACAATTGTTGAGATTCATCAAACTACCAAACAGTTTGTTTTGATAACTGATAAAAATGTTTGACCGTCGGTAAGCTCTGTATTAGCTTAGATTTTATTCTTGAAATTCTCTGTGTTTTGCTTGTTTTGATGTGTTGTGTCCTTTCCTTGTTTCAATATCTCTCTTTTAACTATTCTTCTTCTTTGATGTCTCTATCTCTTATCGTTGATGTCTCTGTCTCTTGTTAGCAACTCTCCCTTTGGATATAATCTCTCCCTGTTGGAGTAATCTAATAATGGATAATCTTTCCTCTTTTTCTGAAGACTATGATAATATGGATACTTTCTCTCCCTTTGACAACAATGTCAAACAAATATCTCACAGATATCTGACATTAATATCAAATAATCATTTTCTTCCATCCATAATATATTCCTTGAATTTCCCTTATCCATCAGCAATACAACAATATGCTCTGGTGCTCAGTTCTGATATATACCTTCTTGTATATAGATGTAGCTTTGAAGTTCATCATTTTTCTTGCATCAACATGAATGATATTCTGATAATATATAGGTTGATGCAGCCTTCAGTCTTTTACTGACTAGTAGACAAGGGTTTGACCCCTAGTCTCTTTCTTAGGTACTCAAATGTATCCTTGGGCAATGGCTTGGTGAAGATATCGGCCAATTGTTCTTTTGATTGCACATACTCAAGTATCACCTCTTTCTCTTGAACTTTCTCTCTTAAGTAATGATACTTGATGGCAATGTGTTTATTCTTGGAATGCATGATTGGATTCTTGAAAATGTTTATTGCACTGTTGTTATCACAATAGATAATCACTGGTTCTAAGATTTTCATATGCATACCTTCCAACAGCTGTTTGATCCATGCAATATTTGAGTAATTTGTAGCAGCAACAACATATTCTGCTTCTACAGTTGACTGAGAGATGCATCCCTACTTCTTGCTAATCCATGTGACAAGTCTGTCACCCATAAAGAATGCTCCTCTAGTTGTGCTCTTCTGGTCATCAATATTTCCAACCTAATCAGCGTCGGTAAACACTTTTAGGTCAAATTTGCCTTCTCTTTTATACCATAAGCCAAATTCCTTAGTATTCTTTAGATATCTTAGGATTCTTTTCACAGAATTCATATGTGATTCCCTAGGGTTAGCAGAAAATCTAGCAACAATTCCTACAACATGTGCAATATCTAGTCTAGTGTGTACAACATACATGAGTTTTCCAAACATTGATCTGTACAAAGTCTGATTTACCTCTGTTGTCTTGTCTTCCTTTGTTAACTTACATCTAGTAGCCATCGGTGTTCCAACTGGTTTGGAATCTTCCATCTTGAATATTTTCAGGACCTCTTTGATGTATTTGGACTGTGTAATGAAAATACCTTCACTTTGTTGAATGATCTGTAGACCAAGAAAGAACTTGATCTCTCCAAACATAGACATCTTGAATTCTTTTCTCATCTCGTCAGCAAATGATTTGCATAGCATATCATTTCCTCCAAATATGATGTCATCAACAAATATTTCAGCAATCAAAGTGTTAGCATCAGTATCTTCTTTCAAATAAAGATTATTATTTTCACTAGTCCTTACAAATCCAATACTTATTAGATAGGAATGAAGTCGTTCATACCAGGCTCTAGGAGCTTTTTTTAATCCATACAAGGCTTTGTGAAGTCTACATACCATGTTCCTCTTGTCTAGATCTACAAACCCTTATGGTTGCTTAATGTATACCTCTTCTTCAAGTATTCCATTTAGGAATGCTAACTTGACATCCATTTGATATACTTTGAATCCTTTGAATGCAACATAAGAAAGTAGTATTCTTACTCCTTCTAGCCTAGCAATGGGTGCAAATTTTTCTCCATAGTCTATACCTTCCTCTTGTGCATACCCTTTGCATACTAGTCTTGCTTTTTTCCTTGTGACTTCTCCATTCTCGTTCAACTTATTCCTAAATATCCATTTTGTACCGATGACATTCTTGTCATCTGGTCTTGGCACAAGTGACCATGTTTTGTTCTTCTCAATCTGTTCAATCTCAT